>JAWWEX010000084.1:2018997-2067673 GCA_035583215.1 Arremon brunneinucha | reverse complement strand
CCGGGCGGGGATGTGAAATCGCTGCTTTTTGGAGAGGGGCCTTGGGGTGAAAAGGGCATTTTTGGGGCATTTATGCTCATGGGTGGAGGAGGAATGTGTCTGGCTGGGCAGGTGTCTGTCCAACTGTACAGTGTCCATGTGTCCAGCTGGATGTACAATTGTCTGTCCGACTGGACTTGCAATGGTCCCTCTGTCTGCCTGCGAATGTAGCCAGCCATGTGTCCATCCACAGAAGTGTCCGTCTGTACGGCTGGACATGTCCCTGTCTGTGTCTGCCTGTCACTCCATCCCTGTGTCCATCTGTCAGTCTGTCCAGCCATTTCCAGTGAGGGTCCAGCACCAACAGCCCTGTCCATGTGTCTGGCTGGACAGCCCAGCCTGTCCTGAATCCTCCAACCCCCCGCCAGGCTGGGGAGCAGGGATGAGGACAGATGGACACATGGATGGACAGACACGTGTCCAGGTGCCCAACTGGATGTGAAACTGTCCGGTGTCCGTGTGTCTCTGTCACTGTCCCGCCATCCACGGAGCTTTCCACATGTCCATCTGTCCCTGCAGCCATCTCTGTATCCATCTGTCCCGGCTGGACACGTCCCTGTCATTGTGTCCGTGCGTCTCTCCCTTCCCTCCCCGCCCTGGGGACCTGGGGGCTCTGAGGGGACAGAGCAGGGGGGGAGTGTCCAGCTGGACACACGGACAGGGACAGCTGCCTGTACAGCTCCATGTGGGGGCCCTTGTGGGTGGGCCCAGCTGAGCCCCAGCCCCTGGGCGGGGCAGGACAGGCTCCCACCCCCACTTCCATCAGCAGCACCTTTTTCCTTCCTTTTACCCCCAAACAGGGGCAGCTCCCCTGCCTCCACACCCCTCCCTCAGTGGGGGTCAGCATGGGAGGGGCTTTACCCCAGAAATCCCCATCCGCTGTTCTGGGTGGGGTTGAAAACCTTAACCCACCGTTTTTATCCTTTATCATCTCATCAATCCCTGCTCTCCATCCCCATCACACTCTCAGCAGGGACTGGAGTGTTCCAGTGTCCCCCACAGGGCCCAAAACACCCCCTGAGGGGAGGGTGAAACCGCAGCCCCCTCCCCGATCACCAACCCTTACAAAATACTGCATTTTATTCCATCTCTTTCCTTCCAGAAATACACTTTTTACACCATTTCCGAGCTGTCTCTTAAATAAAGGCAGGGCGGGGGCGGGGTCACTCGGGGGCCGGGGACGGCCCCTCGGCCGGGGGGGCCGGGGCGGCGGCCGGGGGCGGCTCGGGGCCGTCGCGGGGCCGGAACAGGAGCTCCCCGGCGGGGATGACCTGCTCTGCCGGCCAGCCCGCGGCGCCGTACGGCTGGTAGAAGTCGGGCTCCGCCTGGAACATGACGAGCGCCTGGGCCGTGTGGATGCGCACGTGCTGCGCCAGGCTGCTGGCGTCCAGGAACTTCTCCCCGCAGGAATCGCAGGCGTAAAGGATCTGCGTGTTGGGGTCTGTCGGGGAGAGAGAGAGAGAAACACACACACCGAAATGGGCGAGGCTCGGGGGTGGTGTAGGGAATAGTTTTGTAGAAAATTCTACGAATCTGCAATCAAATTCTACAGGACGGGAGCTGCCAGCCCGTGCCGGTATTCCCGGAGGTGCTGGGGGGGTGGGGATGGGAGGAACCAGTCCCAAATTCCCGGTGGTGATGGGATAGGAGGAGCCAGCCCAGTATTCCCGGTATTCCCGGAGGTGCTGGGGGGGTGGGATGGGAGGAGCCAGCCCGGTATTCCCGGTGGTTCTGGGGTGGTAGGATGGGAGGAGCCAGCCCGGTATTCCCGGTATTCCCGGAGGTGCTGGGGGGGTGGGATGGGAGGAGCCAGCCCGGTATTCCCGGTATTCCCAGGGGTGCTGGGGCTGTGGGATGGGAGGAGCCAGCCCGGTCGGTATTCCCGGTATTCCCGGTCTCACCTGCCTCCTGCACCTGCTTCACCGCTTTGGTGATCTCAGCTTTAAGTGCTTCGGTCTCGTCCGCCGTCACTGCGGCTGCCACGGGCACCACTGTGGGAATAGGGGGGACAGGGACATTAGTGGGGGACAGGGACACTCTGGGGGACAGGGACATTGTGGGGGCCCAGCTGGGCAGGAATTCTCCCCCAGCCATGGATCCTGCCCGGTGCTGAGGCTGGGAGTGGCTCCAGTGGGATTTGAGGCTGCCCAGACTCGGGTGCTGCACCCTTGGATAAATCTCCAGCACCTTTGGGGGCTCCAGGACCTCCAAGCTGCACCCCATGGAAAAGCCCCAAACTGCCCCCCCTACAACTGAATCTCCCTTTTGGGGTGACTCTTGGGCCCTTCAAACTGCACCTTATGGATAAACCTCCCTTTCAGACCACCCCAAGGCACCCAAGCTGCTCCCCAGGGTTAAGCTTCCCCTCTGGAAGGGCTCCAAGGATCCCCTAGGCTGCCTCTCACAGAAAAATCTCATTTTCAGAGTGTCTCTTGCTACCCCAAGCTGCTCCCTGGAGATTCAGCCCCCTTTTAAGTCCTGGGATGCCCAAGCTACATCCCATTGACAAGTTTCCCTTTTAGGGTGGCTCCTGGGACCTCTAAGTTGCACCTTCATAAATTAACCTCATCTTTGTGACAGTTCCAGGCCCCTTCAACTCTCCCCACAGGTAAGTTTTCCTTTTGGGGTGGCTCATGGAACACCTAAGCTCCTCTCAGGGATAAAATCTCCCTTTTGGGATGGCATCTGGGACCTCCAAGCTGCACCCTTTTTCCAGGACACCTCCAAGACCCCCAGGCTGCATTCCCATGGGTAAATTTCCCTTTTAGGATTCCTCCTGAGTCCCCTAAGCTGAACCCCCATAAATGAATCTCCCTCTGGGGACACCTCTGGGATGAGCCAGCTGCTCCCTATGGATAAGGTTCCATTTCAGGACAACACCAGGACCTCCCAGCTGCTCCCCACCTCTAACCTTCCCTTCCCTTTGGGAACCCCATGGGCCCCCAGCTCACCTGTGAGCTGCGTGACAGCAGTGGCAGCCAGCGCCTCGGTGGCCAATGTCACCATGTCATCGGACGCCACCGTGACGATGTTGACCTCGTCGCCCTCCTCGGGCTCCAGGATTTTGATGCCAGCCTTGCCCTGGTGCACGGTCTTGACGTGGGAGCGCAGGTTGTCCACGCGGTTGAAGCCACGGCCGCACTTGTCACACAGGAAAGGCTTCTCCCCTGGGAGGGCACAGGGAATGGGGTGGGTGAGGGGGGATGCCCGGGGCGGTGCAGGGCTCTAGGAGGTACCCACCCACCTGTGTGGATGATGATGTGCTTGGACAGGTCGCCCACGTTGACGAAGGCTTTGTTGCAGACGGTGCATTTGTGGGGCCGGATGTTGTCGTGGTGACGGATGTGGTTGGCCAGCTGGCTCGACTGGACGAACCTTTGGGAATGAGACCACGGTCACAACAACCCTGGTGTCACCCTGGCACCTCCACCCTCCATCCAGAGAACGGCACCTGGCTGGGAACAGCGAGTGGAGGTGCCCCCTGATATTCCACCAGCACCAAAGTGGTGGAATACTGGAATATCTGAAGGGAATCCTCACCTCTTCCCACAGCGCTCGCACACGTAGGGCTTCTCCCCGGTGTGCTGGCGCACGTGGGCGATGAGGGAGCTCGCCTGGGTGAAGGCTTTGCCGCAGATCAAGCACTGGCACGGCTTCTCTCCTGGGGAAGCACAGGAGGAGGTGGGTGGGGAGCACGAGGGGCAGGAGGAGCCTCGGGGGGCAGGAGGGGAAGGGAGAACCCCCCGGGGGCAGGAGGGGTCCGTACCGGTGTGGATGCGGACGTGGCGCTGCAGAGCACCGGGATCGGCGAACTGGCGCTGGCAGTGCACGCACACGTACGGCTTCTCCCCGCTGTGGATCCGCAGGTGCCGCTTCAGGTTACCTGGGAGCAGGGCAGGATGAAGGACACCGGATCCTCCTCCCCCTTCTCCTCCTCCCCAGAGCCCCAGAAGCTCCCTCGGGAAAGGCTGGTGCTGTTCAGGGAGCAGGGACTGCGCAGGGATCAAGGGAAGTTGGCTGCACCCTGCCTGGGATTGGGCAGTAACGCGGAAGTGGAGACAGCCAGGACAAGCACCCAGTGTTTGAGGGGATCAAAAGACTCTACTAGGATCATTCCAACCCTCTGGCTCTGCAGCAGGCTGAAAGAGGATGGGAGGAGACATCCCCATCTCCTTTCCAGAGTGTGGCTCCATGGGGAAAACCAGGAATTCATGCAGCACAACCACGGCACCGTAAAGCCGGAATGAAATCCTTCCTCTGGCTCTGATCCAGCCCTGGAACACTCCCTGCTCCCCACAGACCATCCAAGTCCCATCACTCAGCTCCTCAGCCCCTCTCCCCTGTGTTACCTGATGTGGTGAACTGCTTCCCGCACTCCCGGCACTTCAGGGGCCCATCTGCGATGTGGATCTTCAGGTGAGCCTTCAAATTCCCCACCTGGGGATGGAGAACGGGATGGAGAGAGCCCCAAACCACCTCATCTCCCTTTGGAGCAACCCAAATCCCCGTGGATCCCTTCTGGAGTGGCCTCTAGAACCTGCAAGCTTCAGCCCATGGATAAACCACTCCTTCCAAGCTCCAAGACCCCCAAGCTGCATCCCATGGATAATCCACCCTTTAAGGACTGCTCTGGGACCCCTAAATACACCTCATGGACACACCACCATCCCAGGGACACTCTGGGAACCCCAAACTGCATCCCATACATAATCCACCCCTTCAGAACTGCTCTGGGACCCCCAAATATGCCTCATGGATACACCACCATCCCAGGACCACTCTGGGACCCCCAAACTGCAATCCATGGATAATCCACCCTTTCAGGACTGCTCTGGGACCCCCAAACTGCCTCCCATGCATAATCCACCCTTTTGGGACTGCTCTGGGATGCCTAATGGATGGCCTCGTTGCATTCCCTGCACTCATGGATACACCACCATCACAGGACAGCTCTGGGAACCCCAAACTGCATCCCATGGATAATCCACCCTTTCAGACCAGTCTGGGACCCCCAAATACACCTCATGGACACATCACCATCCCAGGACCACTCTGGGAAAGGTGGTGTATCCATTCCAAACTGCATCCCATGGATAATCCACCCTTTCAGGACTGCTCTGGGACCCCCAACTACACCTCATGGACACACCACCATCCCACGACCACTCTGGGAGCCCTGAACTGCATCCCATGGATAATCCACCCTTTCAGGACTGCTCTGAGACCTCTAAATACACCTCATGGACATACCACCATCCCACGACCACTCTGGGAACCCCAAACTGCATCTCATGGACAAACCTCCCTTTCCAGGACCCCACTGGCCCAGCCTCCCCGCTCCCCAGCGCACCTGGTTGAACTTCTTGTCGCAGTGGGGACACTTGTGCTCCTTGTCGGTGTCGTGGGTCTCCAGGTGGCGCATCTTGGAGGTGGGGTCGGAGAAGGAGCGCCCGCAGTAGTCGCACTGGTAGGGCTTCTCGCCGCTGTGCACCAGCTGGTGCCGCTTCAGGTTGCCCGAGGTGGTGAAGAGCTTGCCGCAGTCCTCGCAGCGGTAGCGCGCCTCGCCCGTGTGCCGCTTCTTGTGCAGGTTCAGCAGGCTGATGAGCCGGTAGCTCTTCCCGCACTCCTCGCAGCCGTACGGCTTCAGCGGGCTGGGGTGAGGGGGGAATGTCAGAATGTCACACCCTCACACCCAGCACCGGGGTCTCACTGCCCCCAGTCTGAATGTCACCCCCAGCCAGACACAGGAATCACGGAATGCTTGGGTTGGGAGAGACCTCCAAGCTCATCTTGACCCCACCGGCCACTAGAGCAGGTTGTTCCAAGCCCCATCCAACCCTGAACACTTCCAGGGATGGGAGTCCATGAAACAACACAAATTTGGACAATGCTGTCAGACACAGGATGGGATTCTGATGGTGTCTGTGCAGGGCAGGAGTTGGACTTGATCCCTGTGGATCCCTTCTAACTCAGGACCATGACAGAGGAAAAAGACAAATCTCCTCCCAGATACCCCAACACCCCAGTGGATTTCCAAAGGATTCAACCATTCTCAGCAAACCTCACATTTTTCAGGGGTCTTTCCCTGGCTCCACCCATACCTGTGTGTCTTCTCGTGGGCCTTGCAGGCAGCTGGGTCAGAAAAGGCCTTGTTGCACTCCCTGCAGGAGAAGGGTTTCTCTCCAGTGTGGATCCGGATGTGCCGCTTGAAGTTCCCGGTGTGGGTGAACTCCTTCCCGCAGTCCTAGGGATGGAGGGACAGGCACTGTCACCCCTCTGTCCCCAGTGCACCTGGTGGCACCCAGAGCTCTGCCCAGGAGCCCAGCCAGCCTCACCTCACACTTGTGTGTGACGGAGCCGTAGGCCTTGGACTCGGTGCGGTCGCTGTAGGTGCCGGAGCGCAGCAGGCGCGGCTCCCCCGAGTTCTCCTGCCCCGAATCCGTGCTGCCCGACTCGTTATCCTCAGCATTTTCCCCATTCTCCAGCTGGGGAGGCTCCTCCTTGGGCATTTTACCCTCATCTTCCTCCTCCACTATCATCTCCCCATCTTCCTCCTTCCTTTCCAGCTTCATCTCTGCAGGATGGTAGAAAATGGGGGTGTTCAAATTTGGGAGTGGCAGCAGAGGCACAAATCCACCTGTATTTCCTAACCTAAGGAGACTGGGATTAGGCATCCTCTGTCCCCAGAGAAATCACAGAAACATCTGAGTTGGAAGGGAAGTGAAAGCTCATCCATCATCACCTCTGCCTGGAATCACTTTGAATTTGCAGGTGATTAGCCCTAAATTCCCAAAGCCTGTGCAGGCAGAGGAGAATTTTCCAACTCTCCTCACTATGCTCCAAAAAAACTGCCCCCAGAGGATCCATGTCTCACAAAACTCACACTCACAATTAATTACACAGATAATGAGGGCTGCAGCCCTGCCCAGCTTTGTCCCAGCCCCGCTCACCTGCCAGGCTGTCACTGCCCACGGCGCTCTCCGATGGCTGCCCGGGAACGTCGGCCTTGGGATCCTCCTGGATGGCAGCGCCCGTCCCTGCGAGCGCTGCAGCGTCAGGGCAGGGTGTGCTGGGGGTGACAGCAGGAGCCAGGCTGTCACCCCTCGCTGGCTCACCTTCCTGGCC
Source organism: Arremon brunneinucha (assembly GCA_035583215.1). Lineage (NCBI taxonomy): Eukaryota > Metazoa > Chordata > Aves > Passeriformes > Passerellidae > Arremon > Arremon brunneinucha. Next base: position 2,060,509 of record JAWWEX010000084.1, on the reverse strand, counting down.
AGCTGGCTGCTCCACGGGCACCTCAGGCTGTGCTGCAGCCTCCGGCTTCTCCTCCTTGTCCTCACTGTTGGGAGCAGCTGCTTTGGCTTTGTCAGGCTCCCCCAGAGCTTCTGCCACCACTGATGTCTTGCCATCAGCTGGGACCTTGTCATCTCCTGCAAGGGAACAGGAGAAGCCATACAGCTGCTGCTGCCAGCAGGATTCCCAAATCCCACAAAATTCACAGAAGCAGCAATTTTTCAACTGCTGGTGCTGCCCAAGAGGATCAAACCCCATCCAGGTGCACCAGAAGCACCTGGGGACTGGGTTTGCAAGGTGGCCAAGGAGCATAAGTGGATAAATTTTGGACTGCATGAAGCACAAGTAGGTAAATCTTGTGAGGAGAAGCCAGGAGGGTACGTACCAGTCTCGGGGGGCTGCTGGGGATTTTCTGGGGGCACAGAGAGAGATTTGAGTGCGTTGCAAGCACTGACAATCTCCTGCATCTGCAGGAAACCTGCCACGGCCAGCACGTCCTCCACATTGTCAGGGCTCAGGCTCAGCTTAGCCGTGTACATGAACTCCAGAACCTGGCCCAGGCCTGCAGGAGAGGTCACACAACCAGAAATGAGCCCTCACCTCCTCTCTCCTCATTCTGAAACACTCAAAATAACAAGCTGAAGAGCCTCCCTCAAAGCCTGAGCACAGAATTGTGTTGTTATGGAGCTGGGAGGTTATTGGTGATGATTAGGACGAGTACAGCGATTAGGAAGAATAGTAGGTAAGTGAAAAATTTTGTAATGTAAGGGTCTGAGGCCATATGTCATGTTGTGAATTGTAGGATGGACCATGATACGAATAGTGCAATGGGGAAGAAGGTAAGAGACTAGAAGTCCATTTTTAGGCTGATGGGGATTTTGAAGCTTATGATGAACTTTCATTCCCAGAAGGAGGTGAGGCTTTCTGTTCCAGAGTGGATGTAAATTGTTATTAGGATTAGGCTGATTAAAAACGAAGTTTTGCCTGCATTTATGATTGTGCTGGGGATGTTTTTGAGGTTGTTGGATAGAAGAGAGAATAGGATGGGGGTGGAGAAGGTTACTAGGGTTAAGAGTACAAAAACAAAAGCCCCAGGCCTACCTGCAGCGTTGCTGATGTCCAGGTGCACCACGTCCTTCTGGTCCACGAAGAGCATGCGGAAATAATCGCTGCAGGCGGCCAGCACGGCCTTGTGCGCCTTGAAGTCGATGCCGTCCACCACGAAGGTGCAGTCACAGAGCAGCCCCAGCTGTCGCTGCTGGTTCAGCTGCTCCAGCACCTGCTGGCTGTGCTGAGGGAAATCCATGGCTGTGGGAGGGAGAAAACACCACAGGGTTGGGGTGAGGTGTGTGGTGGAACCGCTGAAGGGGTCGTGGAGGAGGAGAGATCACAAAACAGAACCTCACTGCACAAAAAGGTGAATTTCAGCTCCTCCCCTGGCTAAATCCAACCCCAAACCCTCTCCTGGAACAGCCACGACTCCAACACAGGGCTAGAAGGAGTTGATGGAACAGTCAGGATGGTTTTAGCAATCATGACACAGCTATTGCTCCTCAGCTGGTCCAAGCACTGAGCAGGAGCCTTGTCACCTCTGCAGACACAAGTGCCATCGTCCCTCCTCTGTGTCACTCCTCTGTGTCACAGCTCCTGCCAAGGCCACAGCACGGGAGTGTTCATCCAAACATTCCAGCTCCTGCTCTTCCAGCTGCTCATGTCACAATATTGAGGAATTTTTATATTTTATTATGTGTTTGGAGGGAGTTCTCCATGCCTGGAGCACAGCTCTGCCTAAAGAATGCTGCAAATTGCTGGAAAAATGGCAAAACCCCAATTTTCCAGCAGGTCCTTGTCAGCAAAGTGCCACACTGTGGATTTTCTCCTGAGCTGCATCCATAGGGTGAATGAAGGATTTCACTTGGCTTTGTTCTCCACCAATGATTCCAGTGCTGAAGGGATTGTTTCAAAGGATTGGCAAGGAGGGGGGAGAAAGGAAACAGGGACTCTCCAGTTATTGTTCATGCAGGAAGTCCCCAAAGCTCTGGACGCTGGAGCAGGAAGGTCACAGCTGGGGAAACACTCCTGGATTCCATGCTTGGTGTCTCTGAAAGCTTCCAGCACATGGAAGTTGTTTTTCCACTTCATCACCTCTTAAATCAGGAGTTTCCAGTCAGGAAGCAGGGAGAGGTTTGGATCCACAACATCCACAGGCACTTCCAGCTCCTGTTCCTTCCAACAATCAGTGGTCAGAGGGAGCCTCCTCCTGTCAGCTGAGGGTGCCAGCAACACTCAGGGAAGGATTTTCCTCCCAGGGCCTCACTCAGCTTCCACTTCATTCCCTTCCAGTGGGGATGAGAGGCCAGGACCTCTCTGACAGCATTGGATCACACACAGAGGGAGGATGTTCCTCTCCATTTTGTTGTTGCACTGAACTCCCTGCCCTGGCTTTCCCCCAGCCCTCCAAACTCACCCAGCCTGTCCCAAAATACATCCCTGACAGCCAGAAAAAAACAGTACTTGGATCAAGATACTGCACAGCACAGCCCAGTGTGGTTTGCACAGCTCTGGAGAAAAGGGAAAGCATTTTCCCTGCAGGGTAAACAAGGCTGTGTTCTGTGCTCACAGACCTGAGGAATCCTGACAGCTCCATGCACTGAAAGGGTATTTTGGGGAATTTGTGGGAGGCACTTTGCATCTGAACGATGATTTTTAATGTTCCAGGATTGGGCTTGTCTCAGCTTTGCTCCCCCAGCTTTGAGAAGGAAGGGAAAATCCAGGAAACTCAACTCTTCCCAAAAAAACTCCCAATTTTCTGTGGTCTCCCCTGTAATGCTCTCTGTACCCACACCCAGCAGCCAATGTCACCTTTACCCACCAAAACCCCTCACTCTGAGGTTTAACAATCCCAAACCTGGATCCAACCCCCAGGAGTGGTGCCCAAGCTCACCCCTGTGCTGCAGGGAGCAGAGATACCCAGAGGATCGAGGGCCAGAGGGTTGAGTCTCTCCTCCAGAGATTTCCCCTTTCCAGGTGTTCAGGTCAGTCTCTACGCAGCCATCCTGGGAAAAATGGGACAGAAAAACTCAATTTTAAACCTCCAGTGCTGGGTGCTGAAGGTGCAAAACCCCTGATGCAGGACTGGGCATCCTCTGATTTCCCCTCAGGGGAGACAATTCCCCTCCTGACCTCTCCCCGACGAGGCTGTTGAGTCTCTCATTATCCAATTAATCATGCACAAGTTCATTATGAGCCCACCCACACCCTCCACACAGATAAATCCAGCAGCTGCAGTCCCAGGGAGCTTCCCACGCCAGCTCTGCTAAGCACTCTCACTAATTAGCAGCATTACCTCTCCCCTCCCCTGCCATGTGAACACCTACCTATTAAAAACCCCCAAACCTCCCTGACTTGGAAAAAGCAGAGAGTTAAACAGTGCCTTTGCAGGCTGTCAGCAGCCAGCCATCCATGCTGGGAGGATGAAAGGGAAGAGGGGTTGGTTTGTTTCCTACCCACCGGCATCTCCCGCCTCGTGCGTCAGCTCGGGGAACAGCGCGGCCCCAACCCTCGCTGCCTCTGCCCACAGGGCTCTGTCCTCATTTCCAGCAACGGATCCTGCAATGGTTTTCGTGAAAAAAGTCAAGTCTGGAGCTGATCTGAGCACAGCAGCTCTGTATCATAACAATAATTCAGATCATGGAGCAGGGAAGGGCTGCAGAGCTTGTGGTCGGAAGCGGAAGGCGAGCTGCGAGAGGGGAAATGATCATAAAGGGGAAAAAATGTGGTGAAAAGGAAAAATAATGAGAAAGACACGAGGAGAGGGACATCCTGGACCCCCTACAGGGAACAGACATTCTGAGGATTGGTTATTTGGATTTAAGTCTTATGGATGTGCTGGTGCTGCTCTGGACACCAAGACATCACCTGAGCCTGAGATCTGCCCTGAAACCCCTCCTGTGTCTGCAGCGCCCAGGGATGACCAGCCCTTGTCTCCTGGGGAAAAACACCCTTTGGAATGCTGGCTGAGCGCTGGAATCTCGGGAGAAGCCTCTGATGCAAAAACAAAACTCAGGAAACGCGGCTGGTCCAGGAAATGTGTCACCCGTGCCGGCCCGCAGAGGGCACGGACAGCCAGGAGGGGCTGTCACCACGCCAGAACGCCAGGACGGGGGAAAATCTCGTTTTCCTTGCGCTTTCCCCGTCCCTGAGGTGCGGGGATGTGGCTGGCGCTGGCTCGGGGCTGTGACCCCCATTCCCCAACATCTTTGGCTGGCCCGAGGGGACGGTGATGTCCCAAGCCCGGGGGACACATGGCTTTGTCCATGGCCTGGCCCCGAGTCACCTCATGGCTGGGGAGGGACACAGCGAACAGGGACACCCCGGGCAGGGGGTGCGGCCAGGAGCCCCTCGGTGCCCTCACGACAACCACGAGTCCCCTGCTCCCCTCACGCACCCAGAAGCCGCAATCCCCTCACGACAGCCCCCGCTGCCCCTCACGACAGCCACCAACCCCCATTCCCCTCACGACAACCGGAGCCCCCGCTCCCCTCGCAGCAGCCAACAAGCCCTGCGATATCCGGCAGGCAACTCCTCGTTCCTACCGCGACAAGCCCCCGTTCCCCCCACGACGACCGGCAGCGCGCCGTTTCCCAGGGCCCGCCAGCAGGACCGCCCTCCCGCAGCCTGCCCTCAAAGAACCGGGGCCCGCGCACCGGGGTGACCCCCAAAGCGGCTCCGTTACCCCACAGGCAGCGAGCCAGGCCGCAGCCTCCTCCCCTCCCAGCGCCCGTGTCCTACTCAGCCCTCTCCCCAGCCCCTCCAGCGCTCTCCCGGGGCCCCCGTGCCGCACCTGCCATGCCGGGCCCGGCGGGGCCTCACCCGCGGCCCGCGGCCCTCACCGTGACACCGACCAGACAAAGGGCGCCGCCATCTTGGCGCCGGGCGGAAGCGGCGTCGCCCCGGCCCGCCCAGCGTCACTGCGCATGCGCGGCGGGGCACGGTCACCTTCCCGCCCCTTCCCGCCGCAGAGGCGCCGCCATGACAGTGGGGGGCGGTGCTGAGTGGCCCTGAGGGGCCATGAAGGAACGGACTGGGGCCCAGAGGAGCCATGAGGGGCCAAGGGAGGCCAAGTGCAGCTGTGAGGCTCGAAGGTCCCGGTGCCAGCGCTGCCACCGTGTTCTTTGCTAGCTGTGTTGCCAGCCACAACATCACCCCTGCTTAAACACTCCCAAGGTTTAAGCCAATTCTGCTGCTGTCCCAGTGCCTGACCACCCACCATGAAGGAATTCTCCATATATCTAACATTAACCTCCCTTGCCACAACTTGATGCTGTTCCTCTTTCCTGTCACTTGTTCTCTTGGCTTCATCAGAGAAGGTTCCCTGTGGTTGGAAATAATACAACTTTCCTAACTAATTTTTAATTAGTTCTTTTAAATAATTGTGAGCAGCACCCACTTTGGCCAGTACTAGTTAAGTTTCTACACAGACTTTTGTTACTCAGATCATTATTCATCAAAACCTTAAGTTTGTTAAAACTAACCCTGACAAGCTTCAATAAAGCCAAAAGTATTCGAAGATTGGGTGTCTGGGATCTTAAATTTATGGTCCTTCAAGGACATTTGAGTAACCAGAAAATACAGTGGACATTAAGGCCTGGAAAGCTGGAGAAAATGATAAAAGGAGTATAGAAATTGATAACCAATAACAGCTAATTAATGAAGATAATTATGTGACCTAGAACCAATGAACATTAATTTATTTGTTTGCTTAAAATGTATAAAAAAGTGAGAAAGTTTTGTATGAGCTACAAGGGTACCTCGATCCTCTTGTCCCAATCATTGATAAAGAGTTTAAACACGTCCCAAAACCTGTTTTTTTCCCCAGCTTTCCTGCCACGAAACAGCTGCTGTGGGGTGTGTTTGGGGCTGGGCTGAGCCCTCTGCTCACCTCCCCTGTCCCAAAGCGATGCGGGCAGAAATAGGGAAAGAGGGGGCCCATGAGAGGAGCCATGAGGGGCCAAGGGGAGCCATGAGGGGAGCCATGAGGGGCCAAGGGGAGTCAGAGCTGCTGTGGGGTGTGTTTGGGGCCGGTCTGAGCCAGCCTTCTGCCCTCTGCTCACCTCCCCTGTCCCAAAGCGATGCAGGCAGAAACAGGGAAAGAGGGGGGCCATGAGGAGAGCCATGAGGGACCAAGGGGAGCCAGAGCAGCCATGAGGGGCCAGCTGCTGTGGAGTGTGTGTGGGGCCGGGCTGAGCCCTCTGCTCACCTCCCCCGTCCCTAAGCAATTCGGGCAGAAACAGGGAAAGAGGGAGGCCATGAGGGAAGCCAGAGCGGCCATGAGGAGCCAGCTCCTGTGGGGTGTGTTTGAGGCCGGGCTGAGCCTGCCCTCCGCCCTCTGTTCACCTCCCGTGTCCCAAAGTCATTCGGGCAGAAGTAGGGCAGAAACAGGGCGGTTTTCCCATTTCCCTCCGCCTTTCCCCGCACCTCCCTGGGCCAGGGCCGCTAGATGGCAACCAGCGACCGCCGCTGGGCTCCGGGCTGGCTTCGAGCCGGAGCCGCCGCGTCCCTGCCCGGGTCCCGACGGGCGCTGCCCTCCCTCCCCGGCTCCCCGAGCCTTCACCACCTCAGCCATCATCGCTTTCGGTCCTTTTTGCCGCAGGGGGATTGCCCTGAGCGCCGTGCCTGGGCCGCTGCCAGGCTGCTGCAGGCAGTCACGGGCGGAGCAGCAACACGAGCCGGGCTGTGTAGCCATAAACAGGCGCTGCTGCCCCAGCGGGCGCCTCGCTGTTGTGGGTACACACAGGGACACAGAGCCAGGCCCTTCCTCCCTCAGAACGAGCCCTTCCTCCCCCAGAACGAGCCCTTGGCTCTGGGGCCGGCATACCGGCCTTGGGGCATCCCCAGGGTGCTGGGTGAGGGTGGACAAGGGTGGGCGAGGGGAGAAGGAGGAGGAGAAGGGTTTGGTGCCCTTCCAGGTGGGTCGGCAGCCGGACAGCTGAGGGAATGGCTCTGAAATAGAGCTTCAAGGAAGAAATGAGTCACCCCAGGCTGGAAATAAACAGGGCAGCGGGCGCCCGAGCGGCTCCTGGTGCGGGTTTTTGTGGGGATGGCAGAATATCCCTTACCGAGACACCCCTTGGGTCTGAACCCGCACCTTTTTTTGAGGGTAAAGCATCAGGGAAACGTCAAAAAACGGAGAAGGCGGCAATCGGACATTCTCAATAATTTATCCCAAGCTCTATATACAAAGACAAGCTCTGGCAGAGGGTTGGGAAGGGAACCTGGCTCCCGGCAGGACTCTTGGCACGCTGGATCTCCCCCCTCAACACGCGCCAGCTAAAAATTGCCGGAGCTGGGACTCCCCTCCGGAATTTCTCCGCTGGGTGACGGGATGCGTTCAGCACAGGTCTGACCCCACTCTGGAGGGAGCCTTCCCATTCCCTACCCCACATCCCACCTCCTTCCCAAATCACCCATTTAATTAGCGAGGGAGGGAAAGGAGAGGGGGGGAAAGGAGCCCCCCGACCCCTCAGATCTTGATCTCAGTCCGGAAGGTTTGCTGGACGTGCTCGGAGTGCTTGGCCGGCCGGCGCTGAGCCCGGATGGTCAACATCCCATTGTCCCCCAGCGAGGATGACACGGACGTGGGGTCCACATCTTCGGGCAGCTGGCACTTGTGGGTGAAGGTGTTCATGACGGTGCCATCCGTGGCCAGCTGGGAGAAAAGAATGGGTGAAAAGAGGCGATTTTGGAGTGCAAGCAGAATGGGGACTCATTATTCCCCATTATTAATTAATGGTGAATTAAATACTGCTGGGGTTGTGGCTGCAGCTGTTTGGGAATTGGGTGGGAGCTGAGCAGTCCCCACACCCCCAGTGAGGATTTTGGGGTCCCCCGCTTTGGGGGTGAGCAGAGAAGGGAGGGAGCACCCACCTTCTCGGCGTGCACCTCGATCTGGTTGTTGGAGGTGGTGACAATGATGTCCTCGGGCGCGAAGTCGCTGACGTCCACCGTGAACTGATAGGTGTTCCCCAGGGTCTTCACCACGCCCGTGTTACCGGGGCGAGCTGCTGGGCACGGTTTGGGGGGTTCACAACCACGGCTTGCCCAGGATCCCCCCCAAATGCCTCCCGGGTGCGCCCCAAACTCACCTGGGAACCCCAGGGTCTCCCCGTGGGGCCGGACAAAGCTCCCGAAAAGCTCCATGGAGCGGGCGGGCGAGGGTTTCACCTTCAGCCGCCGCTTGCGCCCACCTGCGACCCCCAGCTCCCGCCGTGGGGATGAGCGGAACCCCCTTCCTCGCTCTCCTGCCGGCGAAGGCGACGCCGGATCGGTTATTTCGGGATATTTCGACTTGACGAGCTTTTTAAAGCCTCGTTAAGGCTCCCGGCCGCCTGCCAGACCTCTCGTAAAACCGGCTAAATTTAGGTCTTGCGCCGGAGACGGTGGAAATTTTTCCCCGCTCCGTTCAACCCCCCAGCTCAACGCCATGGAATGCGATGCCTATTATTAAGGAATAATCGCGATAATGAATTAAAATACTTATTAAATCCTCCCCGCCGCGGGATGTACTTTGGGACTGGGAGCTGGAGGGTGGCGGACGGGGGAGGAAACCCGGCTCGCTCCGGCCCGAGCGGGTCCGTCGGATTCGTCAAGGTCGTTTTTAATGAGCTCGTTTGCAAACTCAGTCGGGCAGCGGAGGCCGAGGCGGGAGGAACGGGTCGGGGGTGCTACAAAAAAGGGGGTGCGGTCCACCTGAAGCGTCCCCGGGATGGAGCGCCCTGTCCCCAGGGGGCTGCGCGGGGAGAAGGAGGAGGAGGAGGAGGAGATGGAGAGGGTGCTGGTGTCGGAGCACAGCTGGAGACCCTGCCCCACCGCCCGGAGGAGGGTCCGAGGTGAGACCCCCACCCAAAAAGGGGGATTTTATGAGGGCGGGAGTTTTGGGGGGTTCAGCACCCTGTTTCCCCCCTCGCAGGGTGCTTGGAGTGGGTGAAGCGGCAGCTGTTCCGTGTCGGGGAGGATTGGTACTTCCTCTTCATCCTGGGGGTGCTCATGGCCACCATCAGCTTCGCCATGGACATCATCGTCGCCAGGCTCTACGCGGGTAACGAGGGGCGCCCCGGGGGCGTTTGGGGCTCACCCAGAATACGGGGGGGCTCCTTCGGGGGGTGCAGCTCCCCTCCCGACACCTCTCCTCCAGCCCACACGTGGCTGTACCGGGAGATCGGGGACATCGCGGTGCTCAAGTACCTCTCGTGGACCCTGTTCCCCACGGCCATGGCCGCCTTCTCCACCGGCTTCGCCCAGAGCATCACCCCGCACTCCGGAGGTGAGCCGGCTGCACCCCGACCTCCCTGACTCCCTAAAACGCACCCTTGGTAATGGGGGACCCCTAAAATTTGGATCCTGCCCCCCCTCCCCACCGCCAGGCTCCGGCATCCCGGAGCTGAAGACCATCCTGATGGGCGTGGTGCTGGAGGACTACCTGGCCATCCAGAACTTCGGAGCCAAGGTGGTGGGGCTGACCTGCACCCTGACGTGCGGCAGCACCGTTTTCCTTGGCAAAGTGGTGAGGGATCCCCTTCTGAACCCCAAAATCCCCGGCGGTTTCAGCTGGTGCCGGGATGGGTGGGGGGCTCAGCACTGTGTCCCCCCAGGGTCCCTATGTCCATCTCTCCGCCATGGCTGCAGCCTACCTGGGGAAGATGAGGACCACGGTCACGAGGGAATATGAGGTGGGGGTGCCACCACCGCCCGAAAAATGAACGGAGAGATTTGATTTTACCCCCAAAAAGTTGGGGTTGTGCCTAACCCACCCACACCTTACAGAACAAGTTCAAGCAGCACGAGATGCTGGTGGCAGCTCAAGCCGTCGGGGTGGCCACAGTCTTCGGGGCACCCATCAGCGGTGAGGATCCCCCTAATCCCGCCCTGGGCCCCCCTAAACCTCGCCCTGATCCCTTTCCCCGTTTTTCCAGGGGTGCTTTTCAGCATCGAGGTGATGTCCCCCCACTTCGCCGTGCGGGATTACTGGCGCGGCTTCTTTGCTGCCACCTGTGGCGCCTTCATGTTTCGGCTCCTGGCCGTGTTCAACAGCGAGCAAGGCAAGGCAGGCTGGGCAGGATGTGCCCCCTCTTCCCCTTTACCCTCCCCCGGGACATTTTTGTGGTGCTCACCCCCAAACCCACACCCTCATTCCTGTCTCCCCTCCCAGAAACCATCGCCGCTGTTTTTAAGAGTGACCTCAAGATTGATTTTCCCTTCGACCTCCTGGAGACCTTCTTTTTCCTGATTTTGGGGTATGGAGGGCCCGGTTTTGGGGTGCTCTCTGTGCTCTGCCTGTGCCCTACCTGCCCTCTCCTCACAGGATCATCTGTGGGATCGTGGCCTGTGCTTATCTCTTCTGCCAGCGCTGGATGATGGTGGCCGTCAAGAGGAACCGGCTGACGGCCAAGCTCTTGGCCACTGAGTCTGTACTGGGCGTCTGTCCATCTGTCTGTCTGCACCCTGCACCCGCTGTGTCTGTGTGTCCATGCTGTGCAGGGTCTGCGTGTCCCTGTGTCCTTCCCATACACCCTGGGTGTCCCTGTGTCCCCCCCCATCCACTCTGGGTGTCCCTCTGTCCCCCCCTCATCCACCCTGCGTGTCCCTGTGTCCTCCCCCCTCACCCTGTCCACCCACTCTCAGTGTCCATGTCCGTATGTCCACCCTGTGCACCCTGGCCATCCACTCCATACACCCTCCACATCCACCCTGAGTGTCCCTGTGTCCCCTCCCTGCACCCCAAGTGTCCCTATATGCCCCCTGTCCACCCTGTGCATCCATCTGTCCCCCCTCACCGACCCTGGGTGCCCCAGTGTCCCCCCATGCACCCTGCCCACTAACCCCATCCACCCCTGGGTGTCCCTGGGTCCCTCCTGTATGTCTGTCTGTCTGTCCCCACGCACCCAGCCCCCGTGTCCCCCTGCAGCAAACCCGTGTACACGGTGCTGGCCGTGCTGCTCCTCGCCTCCATCACCTTCCCACCCGGGCTGGGCCAGTTCATGGCCTCCAGGGTGAGTGGGGGCACTTGGGGCTCCCTGGGGACCCCAAAACCTCTCAGCAAGGGCTCAGGGTGTCCATTTGTCCATCCGTCCAGCTCACCATGAAGGAACATCTCATCTCCCTCTTTGATAACCGCACGTGGGGCGTGCTGGCTGCCAACGCCTCAGGGGTGGCCAAGCCTGGGGGGCTCTGGCAGGAGTGGGACCATCCCTCTGCCACCATCTACGGCACCCTGACCTTCTTCCTGCTCATGAAGGTAACCGTGGCCCCCCAATCTTCAGGTGTACCCCCCAACACGGTGTCCCCATGAGGTGACCCCCCTGTGTCCCCCCAGTTCTGGATGCTGATCCTGGCCACCACCCTGCCCCTGCCAGCCGGGTACTTCATGCCCATCTTCATCTATGGTGAGTCAGGGGCTGGGGGGACATGGGGGGACAGCCAGGCTGGGGGGAACATGGGGGGACAGCCAGGTGTGGCTGGGTGCAGGGGTTCATTCAGCCCTTGGGTGGGATACTGGGGGGTACCCAGATCTGGAGGGGGGTACATCCAGTCTGGGGGGTACAGGGGAGGCATCCAGCTCTGGGACAGCTGCAGGAGGGTGGTCACCTCTCCCTCCACCATTCTGGGGGGGCTCCTGGGGTCTCCCCACCTTCCCTCCTCCCCCAATTTTAGGAGCAGCCATCGGGCGCCTGACGGGGGAGGTGGTGGCCCTGCTCTTCCCACGGGGGCTCCATTCAGAAGGACCCCCACGGCCCATTATTCCTGCTGGCTACGCCCTGGCTGGTGAGTCTGGGGCTGGGGGAGACACCCCCACGGGCAGGGGGACACCCCCACGGGCAGGGGACAGCTCCGGGTGGGGGACACCCACCCCCATCCCCGACCCCGCTCCCCGCCAGGCGCAGCCGCGTTCGCGGGCTCGGTGACCCACGCGGTGTCCACGGCCCTGCTGGTGTGCGAGGCCACCGGGCACCTGGACCACCTCCTGCCCACCGTGCTGGCCGTGCTGGTGGCCAACGCCATCAGCCAGAAGAACCAACCGTCCTTCTATGACGCCGGCATCATCGTCAAGAAGCTGCCCTACCTGCCCCCCATCCGCAGCCGGCACATCGCGTAAGCCCCCGCCCCAGACCCCAAGTTTTGGGGGCATTCTCCAGAAAATGAGGGAAATTTGGGGGGTTTTGTGTTTTCCAGCTCCTACCGAGTGGTGGTGGAGGAGTTCATGGAGCGCCGGGTGGTGGCCTTGGCCAAGGGGGACGGGTTCCAGGAGGTGCTGGTGGCCTTGGACGCCTCTGCTGATGCTGAATACCCCGTGGTGGAAACCACAGGTGGGATGTGGCACCTGGGGGGTCACTGTCACCATGGGGGGTGGCCAGCGAGTCCCTGGCCCTATGGTGGCCCTTCTGTGTCTCCTCATACTGTCCCCATAGTGTCCCTCCAGTGCCCACTTGATATTTCCCTGCCATCTCCATGCCTTGCCCATGCTGTCCCTATAGGGTGTCCCTGCAGTGTCCCCATTATGGTGCCAGGCTGTCCTGTTCCCGTTGGTGTCCACATGTTTTGCCCTCAATATTGCCATGGTGCCACTGCAGTATTCCCATACTGTCCCCACGGTGTCCTCATGCCATTCCCATACTGTCCCCATGGTGTCCCCATGCCATTCCCATACTGTCCCCATGGTGTCCCTGTACTCTGCCTACGCTGTCCCCATCCCCTTCACTGTCCCCATGCTATTCCCCTACCGTCCCCATGGTGTCCCTGCACTCTGTTTTGCTGTCCCCATGCTATTCCCTCAATATTCCCATTCTGTCTCCATGGTGTCCCTGTGGGGTGTCCCCTCGATATTCCCATACTGTCCCCATACCATCACCCTGCTTGTCCCCATGAGATGTGCCCTTGGTGTCCCCAGTACCTCCCCGTTATTCCCACACTGTCCCCACACTGTCCCCTCTCTCCAGGGTCCCCCACTCTGGTTGGCACCGTCAGCAGGTCCCAGCTGGTCACCTTCCTCCAGAGCCACAAGCACCCTCAGGCCCCTCAAGGGGAGAAGGTAAATGGGGTGGGGGCACCCTACCACACCCAAAAAGCTGCTTTTCCACCCCAAAATTAACATGTCACCTTCCACAAGCTGGCCGCGGTGGGGACACTCGGGGACGACTGCACCATCGAGCCCATCATGCTCCAGTTCTCTCCATGGACCTCCCTGCACCAGGTCTGGGGGTGTGAAACGTGTCCTGGGAGCCCCCCAGGTCTGTGTCACACTGAGGGGACACGGCGAGGGTGGCTTTGTCCCCATGTGTCCCTGTTGTCCCTTTCCCAGGCCTACCACCTCTTCCAGATGCTGAAGCTGCAGCGAGTCTTTGTCACCCGCTCTGGGGAGCTGGTGGGAGCCGTGAGCAGGGCAGAGGTGAAAAAGGGGAAGGAAAAGGGGGAAGGAAAAGGGGGAAGGAAAAGGGGGAAGGAAAAGGGGGGCGATGAGGGGAGAAGGGGGTGAAAGGAGAAGGGAAAATGGGGGGAGAGCCCCCATCCGACCCCCTCTGTCCCCTTCCAGCTGCGGAGAGCAATCGAGGACCTGGCCAACCCCAAGTGATGACGTTCTGGGACCACAGGGGACCCCTCCCCACCGATGTCCCCCATGAAAAGAGGGGGAGTCCTGACCCCCCCAGCGGTGTGGGGGGTCTGGGCTGGGGGCATCGATTGTGCATTAAACCATCGACCCATCAGTGCTTCCTCCTCCTTCTCTTTCTCCTCTTCCTCCTGCCGGTTTCTTTTGGGGACGTCACCCCCTCCCAAACCCAACAACAACACTTAAAACCACCCAAATCACCCCAAAACTGCCCAGGACATGCACTGAAGTGCCCCAGTCTCTGTGACACCTCCTGTGCCTCCCTTCTAAAATTATCAGCACATAATTATCCTCATTTTAATTACTGCAATTAATCAGTGACCCCGAAATCCAGGGGGAATGGGGGCCCGAGTCCCCGCCGCTCTTCGGTGCCGCCGGACTGGGGCACAGCGGGTTTGGGCGGCGCATCGGGCGCTAACGAAGCCGTAATTAAGCCTGAGGGGTTAATTAGGCGCGGCGGGGCAGGTTGGGCAGGGCGGGCATGCCCGGGCCCGGCGCAGGACGGGTGAAGCGGGGTCAGCGCCAGGGAGACACCCCAAAAGTGGGGCAGGAGCTGGGCTGGGTGCTGGGAGCGGGGTTGGGCTGCGGCACCCACGGGAGGAGCGAGGGGAGCAGGGGAGGGGTCCGCAGCCCCCCGATCGCCCGGGGGGGTGGTCAGCGGGCAGCACCCCCAGCCCTGCCCGTCACCCCAAAAGCCTCGCTGTCGCCGTGCCTCAGTTTCCCCGTGGGCTCCTTGCCCGGCCCCGCCCTGGCACACGGGAGACCGAGGGGTGCCAGGGCCAGCCCGGGGTGTCCCGCCTGTCCCGCCCAGCCCGGGGTGTCCCCCCCCTTTCCAGGAGTGTCCCCCCCATCCAGCCCAGCCCGAGGTGTACCCCCCATTTCCAGGGGTGTCCCCCCGATCCGGCCCCTCCCGGGCACCGCCGGACTTTGAGCCGCGATCGCGGCCGGCGCCGGGGCTGAGCCCGACGGACTCGCGGCACCCACGGGCCAAAGTCCCCCCAAACGGGGTGAAAATCCCCCAAACCCGCGGCTTTCGCAGCGCGATGTTGGTCCGCCCTCACCTCCCACCCGTCCCTTATTATGGTTTGGGGCAGAAAAAAAATGTCAAACCCCTTTTTTCCGGCGTTTTCCTACCCAGTCATTTGCAGGCTCCGGGCAGCCGGCGCGGCCGGGCTTTGGCTTCGGGGAGCGGCGGGGGATGAAAAGGCCAAAATTCCTCCTGGGTTTTGCTGGGGAAAGGGGCCCCGGATGGGAAACGCTCCTGGAGCCCTGTGAAACCCCTTAAAATCCCTGATAACCCCCTAAAAAGTGTAAACTCCTTTAAAAATCCTCTTTTACTTATTTAAACCTCCTTAAAAATCCTCTTTAACCCATTTAAACCTCCATTAAAACCCCTAAACCCTCTCACTTTTAAAATCCACCTAACCCCCCCAAAAATCCCTAAATAAACCCCTTAAAAAACATTAAGCCTCCCTAAAAAATAACTCAAAACCCCTTTAAAGCCCCCAACCCCCCTTACAAACCCTGATAACTCCTTAAAAAACCTTAAAATGCCTAAAAACTCCTAAAACTTTAAACCTCCTTAACTCCCCCTTTATGCCCTCCAAAACCTTTAAAAACCCTTAAAACACCTGAAAAAAAACCCTTTAAAACCCTCTTACAATCCTTAAAACCCCTAAAATCTAGGGGAAACGCCCTCTCCTTGTCCCCCAAATTCCCTCAATCTCTGTGAACCAGTGGGAAAACACAACATTCTAGAAAACCAAAAAGCACATACTTTTATTCAAAACCCCACAAAAATCCCCATAAATCTATGAAAAAAGGGGGGGGAAAAAGCATCCGAGCTGGGTTTTTAAAATTTCCCCCTTTTTTCTCTCCCAAACCCGACACGACCTTTAATTCCTCGCAATAAATATACAAAAATAGAATAAATTAGGTTAAAAAATACAAGGCAACACTGGCAGATCAGCAATAAAGGGCAAAAAAACCACCCAAAAACCTGGTGGGAGAGGAATAAATAGGGAGAAAAAAAGCAAAAATAAATCAGTTTTGGGACTGAGCCCTTTTTTTCTTGAAATGTGGGGGGAAAATAGGAAAAAAAATCCTTCCCCCAGTTCCAAACAAGCTTGAAATTCCATTTTTTTAGTGGGGAGGGAAGGGGCAGCACCTGTTTCATCCCCAGGCGCGGGGACAAGATCAATAACACTATAAAAAAACCACCTTAATAATTACAGAAACAATAAATAAACCCCTCGGGGAGGAGGGGGGGTCGATGTGGAGTTCTGGGGGTGGGGGGTCAGCCTGGGCTCCCCCCAGCCCCTGCCTGCTCCTGCAGCCCCAGCAGGCTGTAGGCAATGCGCTTCTGGTGGCCCGGCAGCCGCACCCCGATCCGCTTGATGTCCCTGGGAAAGGGAACGGGAGAACACGGAGTCAGGAATGGAGTCAGGAATGGGGGAATGGGGCTGGAGACACCACGGCCACAGCCCGGAACTGGGGGGAGCCAGGAGCAGCATCCTTGGGGGGGTATTGGATGGGGGGTGGACACGGCTCATCCCCAGGGATGGATGGATGGATGGATGGATGGACATGGCTTATCCCAAGGGATGGATGGATGGATGGATGGATGGATGGGGGGTGGACACAGCTCATCAAGGTGAACACGGATGGATGGACACAGCTAACCCCAAGGGATGGATGGATGGATGGATGGATGGATGGATGGATGGATGGATGGATACAGCTCATTAGGGTGGACACAGACGGATGGACATAGCTAACCCCAAGGGATGGATGGACATGGCTCATCCCAAGGGGTGGACAGATGGACATGGTTTATGATGGATGGATGGATGGATGGATGGACATGGCTCATCCCAAGGAATGGATGGATGGATGGACATAGCTAATCCCAAGGGATAGATGGACATGGCTTATCCCAAGGGATGAATGGACATGGCTCATCGTGAGGGATGGATGGATGGACATGGCTTATCCCAGGGGATGGAGGGATGGATGGACATGGTTCATCCTGGGGGATGGATGGATGGATGGATGGATGGACATGGCTCATCCTGAGGGATGGAGCAATGGACATGGCTCATCCCGAGGGATGGACAGACTGACATGGCTCATTCCAAGGAATGGATGGACACAGCTCATCTCAAGGGAGAGACAGACAGACACAGCTCATCCCAAGGAACGGATGAATGGATGGACATGGCTCATCCCAAGGGATGGATGGATGGATGGATGGATGGACATGGCTTATCCCAGGGGATGGATGGATGGATGGGCATGGCTTATCCCAGGGGATGGACGAATGGATGGACACAGCTCATCCCGAGGAATGGACAGACTGACGTGGCTCATCCCAAGGAATGGATGGACACAGCTCGTCTCAAGGGACAGATGGACAGATACAGCTCATCCCGGCTTCTCCAGCCAAGGAACATCTAATTTTATCCCATCCCTCGGGCCACCAAGGCCACAGAAGTGGTTTCCGTTCCCAGCACATCCCTGTCCCTCGGGAGTTGGAGGGGGAGGGGATGGGGACAGCGTGGGGACACATCCTAGGGACAGCAGGGGCATGGTGTGGGGACAGCCTGGGAGTGTCAGGGGACAGCATGGGGACAGGACTCACTCGCTGGTCATCTGCAGGACCTTCTCGATGGTGCTGTAGCCCGAGGCCATGAAGGTCTCGGTGTACTGGGGCATGCGGATGGACTCCAGCCACTCCGGGACCGAGCGGAACGGGACGCCCTCGGAGCCGCTGGTGCTGGGCAGCCGGATGGACACCCTGCGGAAAATGAGGCAAAAATAGAAAAATTCAATAAAAGTGACGCAGAAACGCAAGGCTGGAAAAGCCATGTGAAAACAGAAGGGTGTGGAAGTGATGCAGAAAGGAAATTACGCAAAAAATGATGCAGGAATGGAGCGGTGTAAAAAAATAATGTGAAAATGGAAGGTGCAAAAAACAATGTGAAAATGAGAAGGTGCAAAGAATGACACAGAAAGGTGAGGACACAAAAATATTGCAGAAATAAAACAATGCAAAAAATGATGCAGGAATGGAAAGGTGCAAAAATGGTGCAGGAATGAAAGGGTGGCAAATAGAGATGCAAAAGTGGAAGGATAGAAAAATAACACGAGTTGAAAAGATGCAAAAAATAACGTGAAAATGGAAAGATGAGAAATTCTGTGGAAATGGAAAAAGGAAAAAATAATGCCAAAAACTGGAAGGATGCAAAAATAGCACAGAAATGAAATGGTGCAAAAAGTGATGTGAAAGTGGAAGGTTAAATCAATGATGCAGAAATGGAAGGATGTGAAAAATGATATGAAAATGGAAAAACAATCCAGAAATGGGAAGATGCCAAAAAACAAATGCAAAGATGAGATGATGAAAATGTGATGCAGAAAATGAGATGCTGCAAAAAGTGGAAATGTGAAAATGGGGAAATACCAAAACATGATGCAGAAATGCAGATGCCAGAAGCAACGAGGGAGTGCAGAGATGCAAAACCCAACCGAAAACAGCACCATGAGAGGGCAAAAAATGATGCATGAAATGCAAAGATGAAAATGAAATTATGCAGAAAATTATAGAGGACATGAAGATATGCAAGAATCAGAGAATCCCAGTCTGGTTTAGTTGGGAGGGACCTTTCAGCCCACCCCATTCCACCTCTGCCATGGGCAGGGACACTTTTCACTATCCCAGGAGTCTCCAACCCTGTCCAGCCTGGCCTTGGGCACTGCCAGGGATCCAGGGGCAGCCACAGCTGCTGTGGGCACCTGCTCCCCTCCCTCTCCTTGCCCCCCAGCCCATCCTGGCGCTCCCTGCACTCACCGAGGGTCAAAGTCTGCCAGTGCCTTGAGGGAGTCGGGGGCGCGGATGAGTTTGTCGAGGATGCTGACGATGTCGGGGAATTTGGGGCGCCGGCAGCGCTCCTGCTGCCAGCACTGCATCATCAGCTGGTAGATGGCCGAGGGGCAGTCCAGCGGCGCCGGGAGGCGGAAGCCCTCATTGATGGCCTTCATCACCTACGAGGAGGAGGAGGAGGGTCAGGGATGGTCCCTCCAAAAATGCGTTCATTCACAGAATCCCAGAATGGTTTGGGTTGGAAGGACTTTAAAGCTCATCTCATTGCAGCCCCTGCCCTGGGCAGGGACACCTTCCACTGTCCCAGCTTGATCCCAGCCTTGTCTCCCAAATGTCTCCCAAAACACTGGTGGTGGTGGTGGAGGGTGGGCTCTCACCTCATGGTTGGAGAGCTCCCAGTAGGGCCGCTCGCCGTAGGACATCACCTCCCACATGACGATGCCGTAGCTCCAGACGTCGCTGGCAGAGGTGAACTTGCGGTAGGAGATGGCTTCGGGTGCTGTCCAACGGATCGGGATCTTCCCGCCCTACAGCGACATTGGGGTCAACCCTGCGCCCCCAAAAATCCACCTCACCTTGTTCAACCCCACCCACATGGCCAACCACCCCAACACGACCACCATGATGGACAATCACCCACCTTGGACAACCACCCCAACACAACCAACCACCCCCTCACCTTGGCCATCCAGCCACCCCTCCCTGGCCACCACCCCGCTGCAGTGACACTCACGCTGGTGGTGTAGGTGGCTTCAGGGTCATCCTCCAGCACCCTCGAGAGCCCAAAATCGGACACTTTGCACACCAGGTTGCTGTTCACCAGGATGTTCCTGGCAGCCAGGTCCCGATGGACGTAATTCATGTTGGCCAAGTACTTCATGCCAGCAGCGATGCCCCTCAACATCCCCACCAGCTGGATGATGCCAAATTCGCCTTCTTTCTCCTGGGAAAAGAGGAGAATCCAGCCTGAAATCCACCTGTCGTCCCACCTCCCTTGATGGGTGTTGGAGGTTCCACCATCCCATGTCACCTACCCTCAGGAATTTATCCAGCGCCCCGTTCTCCATGTACTCCGTGATGATCATGAAGGGCTTGTCTGTACAAAAGAAAGACGCCAAAATCGGTAAAAGCACCAAAAAATATCCCTCCAAGCCCCCAAAAATGTCACCACCCTAAAATCTCTAAACCTCCCACAAGTCCTCCCAAAATCCTTAAACCCCCATATGCCCAATGCCCCTCAAAAAAACTCAATCCCCCAAAACAACCCCAACCCCTCAAAAATTACAAAAAACCCAACCACTCCCCAAAACCCAAACCCTACCAATTCTCCCCAAAAACTCCAGACTCTCAACTCCCCAAAAAGTCACCTCCATTAAACATTCCCAAAACAACAACCTCCTTACAGACCCCAATAAACCTCAACAGCCAAAACCCCAAAGTAACTCCCCCAACTCCTCCAAAAATCCCTGAAGCTCCCCATAAAACCTCCCAAATAAACCTGAATTCCCTCCCCAGAAAAATCCCCAACCTCATCCCTCAAAAAGACCCAAGTCCCCCAAATTCCCCTTTGCATTGTTGCTCAAAACACCTTTTTTTATATCTCTTTTTTGGGGTGTTTTGCTGGGAAATTGGGGTGGTTTTTTTGTGGGGACAGAACACAGAGGACACTCACACTTGGAGACAACACCCTCGAGGCGGATGATGTTGTGGTGGCAGAACTGTCCCATGATGGTGGCCTCGCTCAGGAAGTCCACGCGCTGCTTCTCCGTGTACCCCACCTTCAACGTCTTGATGGCCACTGGCACCTCCTTCCTGCCGCGCTTCAGGGTGCCCTTGTACACCTCCCCAAATTCACCTGCTCCAAAAAACGTGGGCACCTTTAGCCCCCCTGTCCCACCCTGATTTCGGGGTGTCTCTGGGGGGGACAAAGCCACGCACCGGCACCGATGACCTTCTGGCGGGTGATGAAGGATGGAGGGATCTCGGTGGTGAACTTGAGCATGGCTTGGTTGGGGTCCTCATAAGTGTGGGGGTCAACATAGGTCTTGAGGGGCTTCAGCTGATCTGGAAGTGTCAAGGAGAAGGTCAGCACCCCTGTCACCCCCTGCCCATCCCTGTTGTCCCCACTGTCCCGTGGCTCACCTGACTTGGAGAAGTAGACATCCTCAGCGGACTGGCGTGGCCGTGATCTCTTCCTCCTGCGGAAAAGCAGCATTTTGTCCCAAAAGATCATCCCTCGCCCATATTTGGTGGTGAGACAACATTTTGGGGTTTTTGGGAGGTTTTGGGGGGGGGTTTGTCCCCTTACCGCCGGAGGATGAAGAGGAGAGTGACCAAGAGGAAGACGACAAAGACAACACCGGCGATGCTGCCAGCGATGACGGTGGCTGATGCCATGGCCTCGGAACCTGCGGGGACCATCCAGGTGAGACCTGCACCCCCTGGAGCACCAACACCCCACTCCTGACACCCCCTGGAGCCCCCACCCCAAACCCCTGACACCCCCAGCCCCTCCTCACCCTCGGGCAGGGTCTCGAACTCGTGCTGGGGGCTGAAGGCCCCGTGGCCGTCGGCGGTGAGAGCCTGGACCCGAACCACGTAGGCGGTGCCTGGGGACAGCTTGGGCAGGGTGACAGAGGTGCCCTCGCAGCGCAGCACCGAGTAGCTGTTCTCATCCACCTGGGGACACGGCAGGGTGACATTAGGGTGACACGCAGGGAGGGGTGGCACGGGTGGGGCAAAGATGAAGTGACGTCGGGACGTGACATGGATGGGGCAGAGATGGAGGTGACATGGATAGAGGGGTGACATGGATGGAGCAAGGATAGAGGTGACGTGGGTGGGGAGGTGACATGGATGGAGGGATGACATGGATGGAGCAGGATGGAGGTGACAGGGATGGGGAGGTGACAGGGATGGGGACAAGGATGGAGGTGGCATTGATGGGGCGCTGATGTGGCTCAGGGCAAGGATGGAGGGATGACGTGGATGGAGATTGCATTGACAGAGCTGACACAGCTGGGGGCAAGTATGGAGGTGACACAGATGGAGGTGACACAGATGGAGGTGACACAGATGGAGGTGTCAGGCTGTGTCACCTTCTTGCTGTAGGTGACCTCGTACTTCCAGACCCGACTCTGCTGCCGCAGTGGCACCGTCCAGGACAGGACCAGGCTGGTGGCCGTCCGTCCATCCAGGCTCACCGATGTCACCCGGGGAGGCTCTATTGCAGGGACACAAAGGGACATCACTGAGGTGTTCCCATGGGGGACAAGGACACCACAGATGTGTCCCCACCACGGAGGGAAGGTGTGGGAGCTGCTGGTGTCCCCTCACCTGTCTGGTTGACGCTGATGGTGGCGCTGGCCACGCTGCGCTGGTGGCTGGAGGGGGACACCCCGTTGCGGGCCTCCACGGTGAAGGTGTAGTTGACGTGCGGCTCCAGGTCGGTGACAGTGACCTCTGTCCCTGTGAGCCCCTGGGGGGGCTGTGAGAAGCGGACCCCCCCGTCGCAGGGCCGGCACTCGCCGCTCTCGGGCCAGCACTGCTCGCAGGTGACACTGTAGGTGACGTCCTCGCGGCCACCGGGGTCGGCCGGGGGGACCCAGCGCAGCTGCACCGCGGCCCCCAACCCCAGGGCTGTGACAGCCTGCGGGGGCGAGGGGGGACCTGCAGGGACACAGGGTGGGGTCAGGGTACAGGGTGGTTCTGTGTCACCTCAGTGAGGTGACATCACAGTGTCCTCCCTAAACAGGTGACTTACGAGTGCAGGGATGCTCTGGAGGGTCCTCAGGGGCCCGGAAAAATCCATCCTCGCATGGGCAGGTGGCAGCGGCGGCTGGGGCAGGCAGGGTGTTGGGGGGACAGGGCTGGCAGCCCCCCGAGGACACCGCGGCCTTGAAGGTGCCAGGGGGACAAGCTGGGGGGGACACACAAAGTGACATCGGTGAGATCCCAAATCCTGCTCCCCATCCATGGGATCAGCACCTGGCAGGTGGGGGGGAAGCATCCCCCAAGCACCCAGAGAGGAGTTATGGGGTGTTTGCCTCATTTTGTATTTTCTTTATTATTGGTGAGCCCCCCCAAAACCATCCCCCTCCTGGCTGAGCCCTGCTGCACTCACTGCATTAGTGGTGCTGCAGGGGAATGATCCAGGATGTGGAATTTTGGGTCCAACATCTCATTTCTCCAGCTCAAATGAGGAATTTTAGGGTATTTAATCGTATTTTGCACCTGCTACTTTTTTTTTTGTTATGCTACTTTGCATTGTTACTTTAAAATAGCAATATAACAATGTTTTGTATTGCTACTGTAAAGTATTACTACTTTATTTCACTTTATTATTACTACTGGGATCCCCCCCAGCCCACCCTTCACTGGTCTGAGCTCTCACTACAGTGGTGATGCTGAAAGATGAGGATCCAGGGCTGGGAATTTTGGAGACAAAACCTCATTTCTCCAACTCTGAATCAGGAATTTTTCAGGCATTTCACCTCATTTTTGCAGTCACTGCCCCACCTATCGCTTTAGTTTTTTAAGATTTTCTAAGCCTTCTAATGTTAACATTCTTGTAGTGAACTTTCTCACACACTTTCTGTAAATAACTCATTGTTTTGCATTCCTTTATGAAAAAAGAGAAAGTCGATAGACTGTTAGTCTGTCCAGTGTCATTGGAGAGGTGGCACTGTCACCCTCCAATCCACTGTCACTCTTAGAAAACTATCAATGTTGGAGTCAGAAAATAAACTTCCCTTTTTAATTCACCTTGAAAACAGCAGCGTGCGCTTGTGTTCTTTCGTGTCCTATAGCGACACCCCACCCCTCTCTCAGCTAAGCCCTTCCACAATCCACTCAAGGCCGAGGATTGGGAATTTTGGGGCGAATCCTCTTCCCTCCCAGGCACACACCAGGCTGTTCCATCCTCAGCCACCCCTCAGTTCAGCCCAGTCCATACCTTGGCAGGCGTCTCCCAGGCTCTGGAAGCCGGCCCGGCACAGGCACTCCCCGATGGGCACGAGCCACTCGCCGTCGGCGTTGCAGTGCAGGGCGGGCGCCTGCTCGGCCACGGCCTCGGCCACGCACGAGCCCCGCACCTCGGCCAAGGTCTGCGAGTCGGCGCCGGCCACGGTCTCCGGGAACCGCGCCATGCCCCGCACCACGGCCGGGCAGCGCTTGTAGTACACGCGCACGGAGAGCAGCGCCACGCAGGCGCCCAGGTCCTGGAAGGCCAGGTAGAAACCCTTCCTGCGGAGCGGCCCCACCGAGCGCACCTCCACGTTGAGCTTCACGTTGCGGGCGGCGAAATCCTCCTGCACGGTGATCTCGTCCGGGGCGATGGTGTTGATCTTCCTGAACTGGCGCTTCTGGAAGTTGGTGCCGTAATCCACGTCGGACTCAGCGTAGTAGAGGTTGAAGGTCTCCTTGCAGGAGCCGCCGCCGGCCGTGGGGAAGCTGTTGCAGTCGCGCACGGTGAACTGCAGCTCGATGAAGATGCGCTGGGCCACGCCGCGGTAGATCCAGTTGGTGCGGAGCCAGTTCTCTTGCTCACCCTCCAGGACGTTGCACACGGAGTACATGTAGATCAGGGAGTCGTTGAGGACGTTCTGCAGCTGGTCCCACTGTCCCCGGACACAGAAATGGGGCTATGGAGGGGACTGAGGCACTGTCCCCAAGGATGGGTTTGTCCCCGTCTCATTCCCTTGTCCCCATCCCCATGGAGGTCCCCAGACACATCCCAGAGGTCTCCAACCCCATGGGTGTCCCCATGTCCATCCCCATGGGTGTTCCTGTTCCCATGGAGGGCTGCAGCCCAATTCCTGTGGAGGTCTCCAACCCACAGGTGTCCCTGTCCCTATGCCCATGGACATCCTCATGACCGAGGGATGTTCCTGTGGAGGTCCCTCCCTTACAGATGCTCCTGTCCCCATTCCCATTAATGCCCCCAGGCCCATCCCTGTGGATGTCTCTATTCCCATGGAGGTCCCATTTGCCACCCCCATGGATGCCCTCATCCCCATTCCTGTGAAGGTCCCCAAAGATGTCCTTGTCCCATCCCTGTGGAGCTCCCCCATGGCTGTCCCCATTCCCAGAGCTGGCCAGCAGGGCCGGATGCCGGATCCATGGGTGCTCACCCCTTTTCCATAGGGATGGGTGAGCCAGCCCAGCTCCCCATGTGCCTTGGCGAAGTCCAGCAGCACCACTGTGGGAAAGGAGAGAGGACAGGGACATCAGCAGATGCCACCAGGACCTGCAGGTGCCATCAATACACCCCTCTGGCCCTTGGATGTCTGTCCCCCAGGACCCATGGACAACCCCATGGAAGTCCCCAGGATGTGCAAACACTCCTGGGATCCACAGATGTCCCCGAAATTCATGGATGTCCTGGGCATCCACAGATATCCCTGGGACCTGTGGATGCCATCAGGACCCACAGATATCCCTGAGACCCACAGACATCCCACCAGGATCCCTGGATGTCCTGGGCACTCACAGACACCCCTGGAACCCACAGATGCCAGGAGGTTCCATGGATGTCCTCAAGATCCCTGGATACCCCCAGGACCCACGAATCCACCCCATTTCCACAGACGTCCCCAAGAGCCACAGATGTCCCCAGCACCTCCAAACAGTCCCAGGCCCCAGAGGTGTCCCCTGGACCCACGGATCCCCCGTTCCCGGCAGATTCCGCAGGACGAAGCCCCCCGGGGCCGCCCGCAGAGGCGGGGAAGCCGCGGGGCCCGGCGGGACCTGCCCTGGCACGCCGAGGGCGGCGGCCGGATCCAGCGCCGGGAGAGGAAGAGGAGGAAGAGGAGGCCGGGGAGGGAGCGGGGCCCCCCGGTGAATCACCCCCCAGGAATGTGCCCGGACGCCCGGGTTCAGCGGGAGATGGGTCCGGCGGGACGGGGCCATTTCGGGACGGATGTGCCCCCCCAGCTCCCACGGCTGAGCACGGACGGGCTCGGGAGGGTCAGGTCTGGGGGGGGACCCCAAAACCTGCCTGGGAGGGACCCCAAAACCTGCCTAAGGGGGACCCCAGAACCTGCCTAAGGGGGACGCGGGTGGCTGCAGCGTCCCCCCCGCGCCGTGGCCGGGCTCAGGAAGGATGCCGGGGCGGATATCCCGGTTTTCCTGAGGCTGGAAATCCCCCCCGCGAACCTCCGGAGAGCGGAAAGCTGCCGGAGCCAGGGCCGGAGCGGGCGGGGGTTCCCCGCCGGTGCCCCCCGGGGTGGCTCTGGGGACGGTCCCGGGGCCGGGGCTGCTCCAGGGACAGCGCCGGGGCCGCAGCCCCGTCCCGGGAGTCACCTGCACCCACCGCCACCACCATCATCATCATCATCAAATTCTCCGTCGCCTTCGTCACCCGGCCACGGCCGCCCCCACCTCCAGTGCCACCAACCCTATCGCCACCGCCAGCGCCACCCCCGTCCCATTCCCAATCCCATTCCGGCTGCATCCTTGTCCCTGTCCCCTGCCCTGCCCTAACCTCGTTCCCATCCCAATCTTTGTCTGAATCTGAATTAAATTCCCACAGTGAACCCCAATCCCATCCCCTCTGCTCCCATTCCTCTCCCATCCCAATCCCATCCCCATCTCACCTTAACAAGAATCCCAATCCCAAAATTATTCCCATCCCATCCCCATCCTCATCCCCTCCTCAATCTCAATCTGAACCCCAATCATAATCCCAAAACTGATCCCATCCCAGTCCCAATCCTGCTCCATTCCCACCTCTTTAACCTCCTCCCCACCTCAGCTCACCCCAAATCCCCCTGGATCTCACCGAGGGGAACCAATCCCCCCCAAATTCCCAAATCCCACCACTCCCATCACTTTCCCTTTCCCCCCACGCACTTTTCAAACCTCAAATCCCAGTATTCCCTTCTGGGAAACAGCACTGTGGGAACACACCCCAAATCCCACAGCTGCCACGGGATCACCCCCTCTGCTGTCTTCCAAAAAATCCTCATTTTAGGTTTTTTTACCCCATTTTTAGTTTTCAGGGAGTATTTTCCATGCCAGCCTCTGATTTATTTGCATTTGGGGCTGGATTCTTCCACTTTACCCTCAAAAAAAATGACGGATTAAAGCCATCAGGCAGAGTTTATAGAAAATCCTAAAACAATTCCAGGTATACACGAAAAAGTGAATTTCCCCCTTTTTTTTGCACAACCCTGACAAACTAAGCCCCAAAATCACCGGGGGAAGGGTTGTGAGGTGGAGGCCGAGACGCTGCTTGTTTTTTCCCAGCAATTTTTTGGGATTTTCCTGACATTGTTTTCCAGCTCTCCGGCCGGATCCTACCCGACCCTGCACCACCCATGGGAAACGCTCCATTTTGAGGTGATTTTCCCCTTTTTTGGGGGGTTTATTTTTTAATCCCCCCCACCTTCACCCCTGTGCCAGCCTCCTTTGGGGGCTCCCGGCAGGACCTGGCCCCGGCGCGTCGGTTCGACGCTCGGCACGGGAAAAGTTGCCCCAAACTCTTGGGTTTTGCCTTATTTTAACTTCTTTTCTCCCCATTTAAAAATCTTTCTCTCTATTTCAGTTGTCCCCCCATTTTTGCTGCCCCCCCCCCCCCGCATTTTTATCTCCCCACACACCTTTTTAACTCCCCCCGCCCTTACTTAAACTTTCGCCCATTAATTTAACTTTTCCCCTTTTCATTTAAACTTCTCCGCCCTCATTTCAACTTTTCCCCTAATTTTAACCTTTCCCCCCCCGCCTCGCCCCAAAGGCGCTCCGGCACCTGCAGATTCCCCACCGCACCCCAAACTGTGCGGGGGGAAGGGGGAACCCACATCCCCCTTTACCCTCAGAGCGCTCCCCAACTCCTCAGCTCCCCCAAAACCACCCGAATTTACCCCAAAACCACCCCACCCCGCAATAAAGGAGTTTCGGGGTGCTCCCCCTCATAAAAAAAAGTGTGGGACTCACCTTCCTCGGCGGCCAGGGGGCTGAGGGCGGTGAGGAGGAGGAGGAGGGTGAGGGCCGCGGGGGTGCCCGCCATGGCGGGGCGGTTTTGGGGGGTCCCGGGCGCGCCCCACGAGCGGCGGCCCCGCGGGGAGTGCGGGGGGTGTGGGGTGCGGGGCCGCGCGCCCGCTCCTGTTCATTCATGCCCCGCTGACGTCACCGGCCACGCCCGCTCTTAAAGGCGCAGCAGCCGCTCCCAGTACGCACCAGTACGGCACTGGGAGGGCGCGCGCCCCAGGGAGGGACGCGGCCGGGTGGAGGGGAGGGGGCTGTGGGAGCCCCCCCAAGGTGGGGCACGGCCCTGGAGGGGGTTTGGGGGTCCCGCAGCCCCGCGGGGACCCCCCAAGCCCGGTCCTGAAGGGGTGGACGCGCCCCCCCCTCCCGCCCCCTCCCCTTTCATTCAGGAATCGGCGTGGGATGGGGGGGGGGGCGGCAGCCAATGGCTGCAGGGGGCGGGGCCACGCGGTTACTACCGGCCACGCCCCCCGCCCACCAGTGCGATACTGGGGGGATTGGGGGGGGACCGGGCTGGGGGGGCTGCCCGGGCCCCAAATCCTCAGCACCACCGTCCTCATGGACCTGCAGCGCCCCAAATCCCACAGCACCCTAAATCCCACAGCACCCTAAATCCCATCACCCACAGCACCCCAAATCCCACAGCACCCCAAATCCCATCACCCACAGAACCCCAAATCCCACAGCACCCCAAATCCTATCACCCACGGCACCCCAATCCCACAGCACGCCAAATCTCACAGCACCCCAAATCCCATAGCACCCCAAATCCCATCACCCACAGCACCCCAAATCCCACAGCACCCCAAATTCCATCACCCACAGCACCCCGAATCCCATCACCCACGGCACCCCAGATCCCACAGCACCCCAAATCCCATCACCCACGGCACCCCAAATCCCACAGCACCTCAAACCCTGGATCATCCGTTGTACCCCAAATCCCACAGTGCCCTAATCCCATCAATTCCAGCACCTCAAATCCCTCAGCAGCCCTGTCCCCATGATCCTGCAGCACCCCAAATCCTGCATTTTCCATAGCACCCCAAGTCCCACAGCACCCCCAATCTCTGCAGCACCCACAGCACCCCAATCCCTTCACCTCTAGTGCCACAAATCCCCCAGTACCCCAAAACACCTCAAATCCCACAGCACTCTGAATCCTGCACCCCTGTTCCCATAATCCCTCTGCAGCCACATCCCCAAACACCCACAGAGCCCCAAAGCCCCAGGATCCACAACAACACCCCAAATCTGCCAATAGGCTCAGCACCCCATTCCATGATCCCAGTGCACCCCAAATCCCCCAGGATCTGCAGCACCCCAAATCCTGCAGCACCCACCTTCTGATGATCCCATTGCACCCCACATCCCCCAGTACCCCCAAATCTTCATTACTCCAGCACCCCAAATCGTGCAGCACCCCCATCCCCATGATCCCAGTGCACCCCACATCCCTCAGCACCCCAAATCCTGCAAGCACCCCCATTCCATTATCCCAGTGAAATTCAAATCCCCCAGGACCTGCTGCACCCCAAATCCTGCAGCACTCACCTCTTGATGATCCCATCCCCCAGTACCCCCAAATCTTCATTACTCCAGCACCCCAAATCCCCCCAAGCCTCCCACCCCCAAATCAGACAAGTCATGCCACCCATGATCTTTTTCATAGAAAATCATTGATTTTAACAAAAAAGCACCTTTTTACCCCCCCCACCCCTCAAACCCTTCCCAAGAGGGGGTTCAGGTGGGGGTGTCCCCCGTGTCCCCGGGGCTGACCCCGGCGGTCACTTGGTCGCGCCGCCAGAGCTCCTCCACCAGGGCGTCCAGGACGGGGCCGACCCGGGCCAGCCCCGCGGCGCCCCCGGCCCGCAGCACCCGCAGCCCCTGCGAGCCCTCGAAGGCCCGAACGTCCCCCTCGGTCACGGCCGTGTGCGGGGCCAGGTCGAATCTGGGGTGGGGAGGGGACACAGGGTCAAGGGAAACAGCGACGCCCTGGAAAATCCCCCCAGAAACACCTGAGGTTCATGGGGAGCTGTGAACTCATCGGTGTAACCAGGTGGGAGTGTCCTCTGCCTGCCCAGGGACTGAGTGGTTTGGGATCTGGGGGTGCAAACCTGATTGTGAGGGGGGCACGGGGTCAAGGAGACACCAACGCCCTGAAAAATCCCCCCAAAACCACCTAAAGAGAAATGGGGATTGTGAATCCATTGGTTCAATGAAGTGTTGCAGGTTCTCGGTTCTCTGCTAAGTGCTGAGAAATCTGGGGGTGCAAACCTGACTGTGGGGGGACACAGGGTCAAGGGAGACCCAGAAAATCCCCCCCAAACCCCCTGAAAATAAGTGGGGGTTGTGACCCCAAACCACCCCCTGCAAATCCTCTAAAAAATCAATGGGAGTTGAGGACTCATTGGTGTAATGAGAGTTGCACGTTCTCAGTATTGAGTGGTTTGAAATCTGGGGGTGCAAACCTGATTGTGAGGGGGACACGGGGTCAAGGAGACACCAACACCCTGAAAAATCCCCCCAGAACCACCTAAAGAGAAATGGGGATTGTGAATCCATTGGTGCAATGAAGTGTTGTGGGTTGCTGAGATAACAAGTGCTGAGAAATACTGGGGTGCAAACCTGACTGTGGGGGGACACAGGGTCAAGGGAGACCCAGAAAGTCCCCCCAAAACCCCCTGAAAATAAGTGGGGGTTGTGATCCCAACCCCGCCTCAAACCCTCTAAAAAAATCAATCGGAGTTGAGGACTCACTGGTGTAATGAGAGTTGCACATTCTCAGTATTGAGTGGTTTGAAATCTGGGGGTGCAAACCTGACTGGGGGGGGGTAGAGGGTCAAAGGAGACACCAACACCCCGAAAATCTCCTTTAGGGTGGCAAAACCCCCTAAAAACAAGCAGGAGCTGTGAACCCATTGGTGTAACCACTTGTGCACATTCTCAGCCTGCTGAGATACCAAATGCTGAGAAATCTGGGGGTGCGATCCCATTTTGGGGTGGGGAGGGGGGTCAAGGAACACCTAAAAAACCCCCAAAACCTCCTGAAAATCAGCAGGAATTGGGAATCCATCGGTGTGCCATTCTCCAAATCCCACAATCTCCAATCCCCTGTAATGCCAAGCGCTGAGAGCCCCGGGGGTGCAATCCCCCCACCATGGGGTGACCTTTGGGGACCCCCCAAAAGGATACTTGGTGCCCACGACCACCCTGACGAGGTGGCGGTCCCCGGGGCCCAGCACGCGGCCCATGAGCGCCGGCAGCTCCTCGAAGGACGCGCGGTCCGTGAAGGAGAACAGGAACAGGGCGGCGTCCGCCTCCTCCTTACAGGCCTACAGGGCACGGGGACACCGCTCACCGCGGGGTCCCGGCGGTGTCCCCCGCCCCAAAACGCGTCCCCAGCCCCAAAACGCGTCCCCCGCTCACGGGCAGCAGGTGCTCGAACTTCCTGAGGGCTCCGTCCCCGCAGTCCCACAGGTACAGCTGGAACAGGACGGGGCAGCCGCTGCCGCGGGGCTTGGCCGGCCAGAACAGCGTGGTGGCCTCGATGCCTGCGGGGACAGCGGGACTGTCACCCCCGGGCCATACACAGGGTCTTGTGGTGGCCGGGGTGGCCTCGAACCCTGTGGGGACAGCGGGACTGTCACCCCCGGGCCATACACAGGGTCTCGTGGTGGCCGGGGTGGCCTCTATGCCTGTGGGGACAGTGGGACTGTCACCCTCGAGACACCCCCCAGGGTCTCATTGTGGCCTCGTTCCCTGCGGGGACAGCGGGACTGTCACCCTCGGCCCCTCCCCAGGGTCTCTTTGTGGCCTCGACGCCTGCGGGGACAGCGGGACTGACACCCCCGGGACAACCCGGGCCATACCCAGGGTCTCGTGGTGGCCTCGATGCCTGCGGGGACTGTCACCCCTGGGACACCCCGGGCCATACCCAGGGTCTCGTGGTGGCCTCGATGCCTGCGGGCACTGTCACCCCCGGGTCCCCCCCGGCCGTACCCAGGGTCTCGTGGTGGGCGGGGGGCGCGGGTGTCCCCCCCAGCCAGGCCACCAGCGCTGTCTTGCCGACGCCGCTCCTGCCCGCCAGGAAGAGTTTGTAGGTGACCGTGGGCACCGCCAGCGCGGGCGGCAGCGCCGGGCGCTCCAGCAGACCTGGGGAGGGGCTCGGGGTCAGGCTGGGGGGGCTCAGAGCCCGGCTGGGGGGCGCAGGGGGGGCACGCACCGAACACTCTCCGCTGGTTCTTGTGCACGATGGAGTCCAGGTAGGGGCGGCCGGCGGGGGACAGGAGCCAGCCCGGCTCCAGCGCCCAGTCCTGCTCTGCCATGGGCCCCCAAACCTGGGGGACGGCGAAGAGCCCCCCTTCCCCCATGGGGTCACTGCATGTGCAGCTTTGGAGGCTCCTTCTGACCCCACCCCGAGGTCCAGGCACCCTTCCCAGGGCCCCTAAATCCTCCATTGGGTCCCTAAAACACCCCCCGTGTCCCAGCATCCTCCCCAAAACCACCCAAGGGGTCCCTGACACCCTCCTGTGGGGTGCCTGCCCCCCTTCCATGGGGTCTGTGGCCTTCCTATGGAGTCCCTGACCCCTCTCTGGGGTCCCTGCACCCTCCTACAGGGTCCCACCACCTTCCCATGGGTTCCCTGCCCCTCTCCGGTTCCTGTGCCCCACTCTGGGGTCCCTGCCCCCCTCAGTATCCCTCCATCCTCCCAGGGTGTCCCTCACAGCCCCAGACAGGGTCTCTGTCCCCCTCAGTGTCCCTCCATCCCCCCAGGGTGTCCCTCACACCCCACACGGGGTCCCTGCCCCCCCTCAGTGTCCCTCTGTCCTCACAGGGTGTTCCTCACAGCCCCATACAGGGTCTCTGTCCCCCTCAGTGTCCCTCCATCCCCCCAGGGTGTCCCTCACAGCCCCACACGGGGTCCCTGCACTCCCCGAGGGGTTCCTGCCACCCCCGCGGGGTCTGTGCTGCCCCTAGCTGATCCCGTGTCCCGACAGCATTTAGGAGGGAGGGGACCCAACCCCTGCCCCCTCCCCGGACCCGCTGCCCCCCAAATCCCCCCCATGCCTTGTCTCCCACACCAATTTTCCCGTGCGGTCCCTTTAAGACGCGGCGCCGCCGCTCACCTGAGGCAGCTTCCGCCTCGTCGTGACGTCACGAATGTGGGCGGGGCGCTACGGAGACCATGCCCATACAGAGCTGCGCGTGCGCGGTGAGTTGGGGGCACACGTGGAGTGACCCGGCACTGCGGATTTTGGGGGGTCCCCATCCCAAATTACTGACACCGGAATGATTTGGGGGTCCCCATCCCCAGGTGCCAGCACTGCCAGGATTTGGGGTTCCCAACTGTCAGGGTTTCCAGGCTTTGGAGCTCCCCCTCATCCCTAATCACTGATACTGGAAGCTTTGGGCTCCAGCAAGACTTGGGGTCCCAGCTTCCAGCCCCAGCAGGCTCTAGGATCCCCATCGCCATTTCCCATCTCCAACAGGCTGTGGGATCCCCAGTTCCCAGCACTGGCAGGATTTGGGGTCCTTATCACCAATTTCCAGCCCCAACTGGCTTTGGGGTCCCATTTCCCAGAGCTGGGAGGCTTTGACATCCCCAGTTACCATCTCCAGCAGTCTTTGGGATCCCCATTCCCAGTTTCCATCCCTAACAGAAAGGTTTGGAAACTGGGAATTCCAGTTCCCCATTCCCAGTGCTGACAGCCTTTGGGTCCCTGTCCCTAATTCCCAACCCTGGAAGGACCTGGGGTCCACAATTTCCAGCTCAAGCAGGACATGGGTTCCCCAGTTCCCAGCCCTGGCAGGTTTTGGGGTCCCATCCCAAACTTCCATCCTAAACAGGGTTTGAGATCCCTGAATTTCCAGCTCCAACTGGGATCCCCA
Source organism: Arremon brunneinucha (assembly GCA_035583215.1). Classification (NCBI taxonomy): domain Eukaryota; kingdom Metazoa; phylum Chordata; class Aves; order Passeriformes; family Passerellidae; genus Arremon; species Arremon brunneinucha. The sequence goes on along the minus strand of JAWWEX010000084.1, from coordinate 2,027,072 downwards.
GTTTCCAACCTCAACAGGCTTTGGGGTCCCCATCCCCGATTTCTGGCTCCAAGAAACTTCAGTGTCCCAAATTCTCTGTGTCCCCCTTTGCCTCCCTCCACTCCTCCAACATCCCCTGTACAAATATTTCCCTTCTCTTACACAAAGACCCCAAATCCCCCCTTTCACCCCCAAACTTACAGCAGCACAGCATGAACTTCCCCTCCAAATCACTCCCACCCCTCCCCAAAAGCACCAACCATCCGTTTCTTTTCCTTTTTATTTGTTAAACCACTAAAAATTCGTTGGGAAGGGGGGGAGGGACCCCCATGAACCCCCCCAAAATGTACACAAGATTTTAAATATCACCGGAATCGCTTCCCATTGCTGCTCTCGGCCCGGGAGTGACGGGGGGGACACCTCGCTCACAGCACCAGCAGCTCCCGTGGGACTCGGGGACAGGGACCCAAATTTGGGGTGAATCGCTCTGAAGGGCACAGAACATGCATCTCCTGACGGGGAACCCCGGGAGGGGAACCCCGGGAGCGGGGCAGGATGGAAAGTGGGAGAGCAGCCCTGGAGGGATGCTCTGCAGGGAGAAGGACATCAAGGCGCCATCCATCCCCGGCTTTGAGTCATTTTTTTGGGGATGGATGACAAAAAACATGCAAAGGGGACGTGGGGATCGATGGCGAAGCCTCGACCGCCTTCCCCGCGGCCATCGCGTGGAGAAGGAAAATTCCAAAAATTCCACAGCTCACCCGAGGTGCTCCTGAGGTCTGGGGATTTTTTTGAGGGGAGGGGAAAATTGAATTTTGCTTTCCCAAATCGTTCTGGGATGAATGGGAGAGATGGGATTTGATGAGGGGTTTATTTACAGAGGTGGAAACGCCGCGGGTGAAGCAAATCCCTCCCCGTCCCCACGCGGCTGGGATGGGATTTAAGGCTCCGACCGGCAGAAAGCTCAGTGGGGATGGAGAAGAAAAATTTCGGGAAGAAGGGACCACGTCATGGCGCTGCCGGCTTGGGGAGGGCTGCCTGGTTTGAGGGTGCTGGAGGTTGTTGACCAAAACCTGGCAGAATCTGCCCCGTTTCCCCCCCTTGGAGGGGACAGGGAAGGAGGGCTTGTCCCAGAAGGACGCACAGGTTCAATCCCTTCGGATTTGGATTTAATCTTTGCGGAAGGAGGCACGTGCAAAGATGAGGTGAAGTTACTGCATCGAGGCTGCCCTCACATTTACCAGGATCTGTCCTTTTCCCTGGAAAACCCACCCTGCTCCCGGGCTCCAAGGGGCTGCTTCGGCCTTGAACGGGTTTGGGCCGTTCAATGAAATGAAACCTTAAAGTCTAGAAGGGAATTGGCAGCCAAATATCTCTGTTTTGGGGGAATAACAGGATTTTCAGAGTATTTCTGCTGGTCAGAGGGGATCAGGGCTGATCCCCAGGCCTGATCCAGCAGGGCAGGGAGAGGAGGGATGCTAACAATCAAGATTTTTGGCATTTTGACACAAAAAAAACGTCCTTTCCTCCTTCTTTTGGTCCTGCCTGGAGGACAGAGACGAGAGCGGCAGGTGAGAGGCAAAATAAAAAGGCATCGTGTTTGTGTCGAGCAAAGGTTGGCAGCACTGGGAGGTTCCCAGAGGGATATTGCTGTTTTCCTGACGGAGTTGAGCATGGAATTAATCAAGCTAACAGCCCCCTGCCTGCTGCAATTTAGGTTATTCCTATAAAACCACTTCTACTCACAACCCACGAGGAATTTCGGAGAGACCGAGACTCACAAACACTTAGAGAATAAACCCAGGAGGATCCTGGCTGCAGCAGAGGAATTCCCTGGCTGCTCTCCCCGAATCCTCGGGTCCTTCCCCGCCTGTAAACACGACTGGGGTCTTACTGGGAACTGCCGGGGCAGTGCTGGAGCGTTTGCTTGGACTTTTATTGGTTTCCTGCTCCCTAATTCACAGTTTGAACGCCTGCGTGTCGGGAAGGGGCTGGGGAAGGAGGAGGAGCCGCAGGGATGGAAGGACGGGCGGCGGGCGGCGGCCGCATTATCTCTTTGCTCGCACAAAGTACAAGGCATTTGTTTTGGGGTAATATTTGACGTTTTGTTTCTTGTCCATCAGGCCACCGAATATGATCAGCTCCCCTCGGCCTTGCACCACCGTGTGTAAACTGGTCTCGGGCGGCCCCACCACGGAGCTGCTGTTGAACACTTTCCACTTGACTCGTCCCTGCTCCTTGGTGTCCTTAATGTCCAGCACGTACATCTGCATGGGCTTGCAGTTCATGCTCTGGTACAGCGGCTTGCCCACGTTCAGCGACTGCGGCGGGTGGTGCCCGAGGCGCCGGGCGATGGGGGGCAGCGAGTGCCCCTCGCCCTGGGTGCTGCTGGGCCGCACGGAGCCCGGCTCGGCGCCCGGCGAGCCCGGGGACGAGGCCAGGGGAGGGCTGAGCGCGGCCGAGGCCGAGGCGGCTTTGGAGGAGAGGGCTTTGACGGCCTCGAGGCTGCGGCGGAGCGCGCCGGGGGACACGGCCCCGGGCAGGGCGGCGTGGGGCGGGGTGTGGATGCCGTTGGTGTGCTCCGGGGGGTTCCGCGTGCCCGCTGTCCTGCCCTCCGCGCCGTCCAGCTGGCACAGGAGGGACGTGGGCTTCTGCTCCCAGCCCAGCTCCACGGAGGCCAGGCGCAGATCCCTCTGCTCCGGCAGCGAGCCCCGGCGCGGCGCCAGGGCCGGCCCCACCTTGAGGTCGAATCCCTCGGCGGCCGAGGGGGTGCTGGGGGACAGGGCCTGCACGGGGCTGTCCAGGGAGGCCCCGCCGGGCGGCGCCGCTCCGGGTGACACCGTGCCGCCGTTGAGCACCGGGGAACTGTCCCCTCTGGCCGGGGACAGGCTGCCCTCCCGCGAGCCCGACGGCGTCTGCCTGCGGGGACGGAGGGTGCCCCAGCGGCCGTTGACGCAGGGAGCCTCGTCCGTGTTCCTGACGGGGGACTGGGAGCGGAATTCCCGTGTCTCGGGCACCAGGGCGGGCGGCGTGGCGCTGATGGGGGACGGGCGCGAGTTGAGGCTGGGGCTCAGCGGGGCTCTCCCGCTGGGAGCTTGGCTGAAGACCACGACGCACTGCCCCACCTGTGGGAGAGCAGGGAACAGACATCAGGAGGAGCCTTGGTGCTGGGGAGAAGAGGTTACGGAGCATTTTGGGCAGGGGTATGTGTGAGGGAGCAGGGACCCCCCGTGTCCGTACTCTGCAGGCAGGATGGCACCACAGCTCCGGGGCTCCGTGGTCCTCGTTCTCCACCTTGAGCGGCTGCCACGTCCAGGGGTTGGCCTGCATGTGCAGCAACCAGGCGTCTTTGAACAGCTGGGGAGGGAAGGGTCACACATTCAGGAGTCTGGGCTGGAATTCAGGAGTCTAGGCTGAGATTCAGAAGCCCTGGCTGAGTTTTAGGAGCCCAGGCTGAGATTCAGGAGCCCTGGCTGAGATTCAGAAGCCCAGGCTGAGTTTTAGCCCAGTTTGCTGCTGGGCTCAGCCCATCAGGGCCATGGTGGGAGTGGTGCTTTGCTGCTGCAGACAGAAGATGCTGACCCAGAGTAGGAGCTAATCACCCATGAGTGACTACATCCCACTATGGCCATGGATAAATCCCTTCATTGCCATCTGCTATCCCAGTACAAAGTCAGGGCTCATCCTGACGAGCCTCAGTGAACCCAGGGAGCTGCTCAGAGAGTGCCTGGGGTGATTTTTATTAATTAAAGCAGCTCCAGCAACAGCTAAACAGCTTCCCTGAAAAATCCACCAGGTGGGTGCTCAGACTTGAGGAATAAAATGTCACCAACGTGCAGAGTCCCCCCATCCCAAATCCAGCCCCAGGTGCCAGGGGGATGGTGATGTCCCTGCTCCCCAGGTACTCACTGCATTGGGACCCCCACAGCCTCCCAGGATCAAAATGGTCTCGTTGTCTATCACGATCTGGAGGGACAAAAGAGAGTTTCAGCCCGGGAAGGATTTTTGGCCAGGCCTCCAAGGGCAGACAGAGGCAGGTTCTCACTGCATGGGCGTTGCTGGGGTCTGTGTGCCCCAGGATGAGGAGTGGAGCTGGGATGGAGCTGGTTTTGCCTGGGACAGAGCGGGATGCAGGGCTCATCCCATCCCTTGTTCCAAACCAGTTCTTTTCTCAGAGGAGAGCAATCATCCTTCCCAAGGCTCCAGGGCACCGACACCCCTGTGCAAAGGAGGGGAGGGTGGAAGGATTGTTTGGGAGGGCAGGTGTGGCAGCAGTGTCTGATCAGTGCTGCTGCTGGGTGAGGATCCCCGTGGGCTCCATTCCCAGGGCATGGAAGGCACCACATTCCAGCACGAGCCATCCGAGCCCTGCTGGGACCAGCCCCACTCTGGGGATCACTGAGCATCCCAGATGGGGACAGCTGCCTCAGGCCAGGTGACAGCCACAGCCACGAGCTCCCTGCCCAGCAGGTGCTGCTGGAGCTGTGCTTGGAGCAGGAGCAATTCCAAGTCAATCCCAGGATCAGGAGAACGGAGTAGTCGCGAGGGCCCGGAGCCAAACCAGCCTGTGCTGCCTCTCCACTGATCCCCATGAATGGATCCCCATGGGCTCCATTCCCAGGGCATGGAAGGCACGTTCCAGCACGAGCCATCAGAGCCCTGCTGGGACCAGCCCCACTCTGGGGATCACTGACCATCCCAGATGGGGACAGCTGCCTCAGGCCAGGTGACAGCCACAAGCTCCCTGCCCAGCAGGTGCTGCTGGAGCTGTGCTTGGAGCAGGAGCAATCCCAGGATCAGGAGAGAGGAGCAGTCACAAGGGCCTGGAGCCAAACCAGGCTGTGCTGCCTCTCCACTGATCTGAGGTGCCACAGGGCACGAGTGGGGTAAAGCAGGGATGTGTTCATTACAGCTCTGAGTCACTGGGGGAGAGGGCCTGGCAGGCAAGGGCTCCACAGATAACCTGGGAGGGAATGAATGAATGGATGAATGAATGGATGGATGGATGGATGGATGGATGGATGGATGGATGGATGGATGGATGGATGGATGGATGAAGCTGTGGAGGGGGAGCGAGGCTGTGCCTGCTTCCCTCTGGCTCAGCTCACCTGCGACTGGCCCCCGCGCGGGTGAGGGCTGGGGCCAGAGATGCTGGGCTTGGACCAAGCCCACTGCTCCAGATCCAGCACCCACACGTCGTTGCTCCTGCAGGGATGAGACAACACGGGCTGAGGACACAACCAGGGACGTGGAACTCAGGATCAGGGCTGGGTTTTATGGCAGAACTGGGATTTTTGCAGGTTGGAGCTTGGGATTTGCTGCGAGAGGTGAAGGGTGTGCTAAGACAGCAGGTAGACCCCAAAATCCTGCAGAAAATTCTTTGTGGGTGACCCCAAGACCATCCCAATCCCCTCATGGCTCACATGCCACCCTGCCCCCAAACTTACATCTGCCGGGATCCAAGGGAGCCCCCAAAAACGATCATTTTGTCCTCGATGACACAGGAGGAGTGTCCTGCCATGGGAGGGGGGCCGTGGGTGGTCATGATGCAGTTCCACCTGGGAACAGAGGCAGGAACACAGGCCCCAGTGAAGGAAAACGTTGGATGAAAGGCCAAACAAAACATCCCAAAGGCCTGCAAAGTCCTCAAGAACATGTAATGGAGGAAAACCACAGGGAAAACCTCCAAATATCCAAATAGCAACTCAACTCATTAGAAATCCCAATGTGCTAAACATTTTTAAGGCATGACCAAGTCTCATGGCCAGCTTGGGAACATCTCCCCTTCCAATTAAGTTTGCCTCAAATTCTTTCCAAGAGAACTGGAAATCTTAATTACAGAGTTGTAATGACACTGCCCAAAGTGCTCTGGATAATTGATACTTTGGAGGATGAAAAGTTCTCAGCACAAGAGGAGCAGGAACCTTCTCTTTGATACAGCATTCTCCTTCTCACACACACCATCAGTGAGAAAGCTGAGTCTAAAATCAACCAAATGATGTTTAAAGGGAAAAGGAAAATTCCTGCCAGCTCCAGGGACACTGCTAGATGCTCCAGTCCCAGAGTTGTAAAGGCAGAGGTTGAAATGATGGAGAAATCTGATTTATCACATCTCCCTGAGGGAACTGAGTTTTGGATCATCACTGAAAACAAGACCTCCAGCACTTCAGGCTTATCTCAGAAACACCTCAGTGCTCCCAGCCAAAGTGATAAGGCACTTAAAACACCAAGGCTTCCCACCTGGATGGGGATGCTCAGGAAGCCTGGAATATTTAGGTACAAGTCCAGAACCATATGGAAGCAACAGCACCCACGAGCTGCTTGGCAGCACCCTGTCCTTCAGCTCTGCTGCGCTTGTGTAGCTTTTTGTGTTTCAGAAAGAGCATTAGAGACACACCTGGGAAACCAGGACCACGCACAGCTTCCCAGGCATTCCTCCAGCTGCATTCCAGAGCCATTTCTCCAGGATCAAAGCCTGCTCTTACCAGTTTTTGGAGGGGGAGTACGTGTGGATCTCATCGAAGAACCTCTCGGGCTGGTGCAGGGGGTAAGGGCTCGGCCTGGTCCACCCCCCAAAAAGCACCAGCAAGTCCTTGTAGACCACCAGCGTGGCCCCAGCCTTGGGAGAGGGGTAGGAACCTGGCAGGGAGGGAGGAGAAGTTAGGAAAACCATGTTTGAACACTAGCTCCTAACTCTGCATCATTTCTTCAGTGTCACAACGTGGAGACTCCACCTTTCTGAAAAAATGAAAATAACAGAAAAGAAAAAAAAAGAAAAAAAGGCAAAATTAGAGCTGGGAGCCTGGGAAGAAAACTCCTGCCAATTTGTGTCATGGTAATTAGTAGGAGCCTGAAAGCACATCTCAAACACAGCAAAACATCTGTCACTCACTGGCAGGAAATTGCCGGTTTTCCAGCGATCCCTCCAAATTATTGCTTTAGCGCCGAATAAAAGCAATAATTACCTCCAAATACCTCCTAAGTCTCTCCCCGAGGAGGGAGGGAGAAGGGAGACAATTCCAAGGCACCCTGAGTGGCTCGTGCAGATGTGTGGGGTGCTCACAAGTGGCAGCACTCACTGAACCCCGGGTTTGGGAGGAAGCCCTGAATTGTGAATGAAGTAATTCCTCGAGTCTGCAGGATGCAGTGCTGCTCCAAAAATGGTGGAAAACCTTTTTGTGTTGCCTGTTTGAGGTTCAAAGGGCTCTGCAGGGACCAGGGGCCTCCTGAGCAGGACCTGCACAAGGACAAGGTGACCTCTTGGGCTCGGTGCTGTTGGGATTTGCTGTGCTCAGATGGTTCCATGGATCCCGAGGGCTTTCCTGAGCTCACCTCTCAACCTACTGCTGCCCCTGGCCACCAAATCACTGAGAATCTGCAGCTGCTCCATTCCTGGAAGTGTCCAAGGCCAGGCTGGATGGGACTTGGAGCAATCTGGTCCAGTGCAATGTGTCCCTGTCCATGGCAGGGATGAGCTTTAAGGTCCCTTCCAACCCAAACCATTCTGAATTCTGTGATTCCTGTGGAAGATGTCCCTGTCCATGGAATGAGGGTGGAATGAGATGAGCTTTAAGCTCCTCCCAACCCAAACCACTCTGTGATTTTATGGTTCTTAACCCACTCAAAGCAGGAGCAGCCTCAGTGCAAGAAACCTGTTGGCAAGAGCAACTATCAAAGGATTCGATTCCTTTGAATTTATGTTGGGAAATCGGCTGCTGCAAAAGCCCAGTCCCTGCCGGGCCCTGGAGCCAGAGCTGCTGTGTCTGTGTCAGCACCCTGCTGATGTGTGAGGTGCTGAGCTGCTTTCCAGAACAGCCAAAACCTCTGCAGGGCCTGACTCTGAGCATCCTCCTTCCCATGGTGGTCACCAGCGCCTGGCACACTGCTCCAGCTCCACAGCCACCCCTGGCAGTTCATCCCCAGCCCAGCACTGCTCCAGCTCCACAGCCACCCCTGGCAGTTCATCCCCATCCCAGCACTGCTCCAGCTCCACAGCCACCCCTGGCAGTTCATCCCCATCCCAGCACTGCTCCAGCTCCACAGCCACCCCTGGCAGTTCATCCCCATCCCAGCACTGCTCCAGCTCCACAGCCACC
>JAWWEX010000084.1:2001025-2018897 GCA_035583215.1 Arremon brunneinucha | reverse complement strand
CAGCACTGCTCCAGCTCCACAGCCACCCCTGGCAGTTCATCCCCATCCCAGCACTGCCCCAGCTCCACAGCCTCCCCTGGCAGTTCATCCCCATCCCAGCACTGCCCCAGCTGCACAGCCTCCCCTGGCAGTTCATCCTGGCATCCCCAGCCCAGCCCCACAGCTCCAAGCCCACCAGCAGAGCAGCTCAAGGGCACGGCTCACACGTGGCCACCTCTCTGAAGCAGCCGATGCTCCCACCTGGCCCCTGTCCCCTCCCCTGTCCCAGCAGGGCTCAGAGACACACTTTTAGCAGGGAATGACACCCAGAACAGACTATTTTTAAAAGAAACCGGAGCAGCTATTTTAGGATGTTGCAGCTGAGGGAAGCAATTCCGTCACGATGGGTTCCAGGTGCTGCGAGGGAAGAGCTCAAAGCAGCCCCTGGCCTGATGCAGAGATGGCCACGGTGTCCCTGAGCCCTTCCCCAGGGACAGAGAGTTCTGCTGCCCTCAGCCTCATGGAGATGAGGGAAAAATGGGAATAAAGCTCTGCAGAAGCATTTAATGCAAGGTAATGTGTGGCCAGAGCTGCAGCAAGGTCTCCGTGAGGACGACATGCCAGTGAGGGTCACATCTGTACTCCTTGTTCCTGAATTCCAGTTTTCCTGGCTCATTCCATGTGTGCAATTCATTAACCCACACCAGCAGGTTTCCAGCCTAAATAATTCCCAGGCAGTACAGAAAGTTTTTCTCCTAAGCCTGGCACCACAATAAAACATTTGTACCAGAGCTTGTGAATCCCAGCTGGGTGATATCGCCAGGGATGCCGCAAGGTGCTGGGGTTAAATTGGGTTATTTTTAAACCAAAAGGGGCAGCTAGAGTCATTCCAGGATAGAAAAACATTGGCACCTTGCTCAGAAAGGTCTGGGATGGAGCAGTGAGGAAAGTCACCCTCCCACTGCTGTAACCTGAAGGTCAACCCCGGCCTGAGCCAAGGAGACGATTCCCAAGTGAGTCAGTGCCGTGCAAACAGCCCAGGGCAGAGGCCAGCCCCGGTTTTTCAGGAAGCTTTGCTGTTATTGGACATTGTACGGATGTAAATGAGCTGAGTTTCATTCTGCAATGCAGGAAAACTCTGCATTTTACAAGTCAAAGAAGTGCTGGCCTCTCAAAGCCTCTTCCAACAGCAAAACTGGCATATCTGTGGATGCTCTCCACAAATGAGATGCACCACAAGCATCTCCAGGATCTTGTGCTGGAGCAGGAATGTGTGGAAATCTGGAGAATAAATGCTGTTTATCCCTAAAGCAGGGGAGAGCTGCTGGGTCCTCAGGAAGGGCAGGAACATCCCGAGGGAGCTGCTGGAAGGGGAAGGCAGCGGCGCTCCGTGAGCTCAGGCCTCAGGCATGCGGAGGAGCCCGGCCAGAGGGACATCAAAGGGACCGAGGACCTGCTCAAAGTCCAGCCCTCTGAGGATGTGGGAGGTGGGAGCGGCCCTTCAAAGACTCCCAGGAACACAGGGGATCCTCTGGGATAGCACATGGATCGGGCTGAGGAGCCATCAGAACTTTGTTAATGAATTGCACTGGGTCCCACCGGTCACAGTGGGGAACTGCTGTGATCCTGAGCTCCCCACCCCAGGAACACCATCCAGGCCAAAATACAGGTTATCCCTTCATAACACTATTCAGATTATTCCTCCATAACACCAGCCAGCCCAACATCCAGGTTATCCCTCCATAACACCATTCAGATTATTCCTCCACAACACTATCCAGCCCATCAACCAGGTTATCCCTCCATAACATCACCCAGGTTATCAGCCCATAACACCATTCAGATTATCCCTCCACATCACCATCCAGCCCAACATCCAAGTTATCCTTCCATAATACCACCCAGCCCAAAATCCAGGTTATTCCTCCATAACATCATCCAGATTATTCCTCCATAACATCACCCAGGTTATCCCTCCATAACACCAGCCAACCCAATATTCAGGTTATTCCTTCATAACACCATCCAGCCCAATATTCAGGTTTTCCCTTCATAACACCATCTAGGTTATCCCTCCATAACACCAGCCAGCCCAACATCCAGGTTATTCCTCCATAACATCACCCAGGTTATCCCTCCACATCACCATCTAGGTTATTCCTCCATAACACCATCCAGATTACCCCTCCATAACACCATCCAGCCCAAAATCCAGGTTATTCCTCCATAACATCACCCAGGTTATCCCTCCACATCACCATCTAGGTTATTCCTCCATAACACCATCCAGATTACCCCTCCATAACACCATCCAGCCCAAAATCCAGGTTGTTCCTCCATAACATTACCCAGGTTATCCCTCCACAACACCCTCCAGCCCAACATCCAGGTTATCCTTGCTGGAGATAAAGGCTGGAGCAGGCTGAGGGTGCAGCACAGCTCACTCCAAGCACAGCAGGCTCCATCCCTGCACAGCTGACGCTGTTCTTTCGGCTGGGATGAGGAGCTAAAAGCTGGGCTGAGCTATTTTTTTCCCAGCTGATGGATTTTCCTGGCTTGCAAAGCCAAAAAACCAACCAACCAAAGATCTCTGGCTTCCAGAGATGTTTGGAAAAGAAATGCCAGCCTCTGATTGCTCCCGACACGAGCTCTGGGTGTTTTATCTGCGTTGGATCTGTCCTTATAAGCAGTTTTTCAAGCCCAGTTATCCAGCCCTCTAAAGCCACCGGAGCCGCACACGCGGAGATTAACGGGAACAAAGGAAAAGCCTGGCTTGAAGGGCACGTGGGACACAGAGTGCCAGACCAGCCCTTTACCTCTGGAAAGAACAGCCCTGAGAGACTCCAAAAACCAGCTGGAGTGGGGAACAGCAATGCTCACCTCGTGGTTATCTGCTGGGATTGGAAGGTGGAAGGATGGGCTCATGTTCATTGATGGGATTTGGGGAATGTTCCACAGGAGGGGCTGGAGCAGATCTGCACTGACCCAGGGTGGGAGGGAATACATGAAAGAGTTGTGCCAAGGGGATTGGTACTGAGGAGCTTTAATTCTGGAGAAGGATGGGATGGGAGCTGCAGCCAGGAGCTGTTTTTGCTGGATCTGGCGGATCCTGCAGGCAGCTGACACTGCAGCCAATTGGGTTTCCATGGAACACCTGGATAACCAAAGCCATGTGCCCCATGTCAAAGCTGGCAAATTAAAGGGAGCTGCTTCAGCACCCTGTGAATTTCAAGGTGCAAAGGAATTCAAGCTCCCAGGTTCAACAGCCACCTGCAATCTGCACTCCAGAGGTACAGGGAACCATCCCTGGGAAGGGCTCAGGGCTGTCCTTTCACAGGAATCCTGGAATGGTTTGGGTTGGAAGGGACCTTAAAGCTCATCCCATGGGCAGGGACACCTTCCACTATTCCAGGGTGCTCCCAGCCCTGTCCAGCCTGGCCTTGGACACTTCTACCCAAGGCAGGATGGTGCCTGTTTTGCACTCTGAGTTGTCCCAAACTGGATCCAGCCCTGCCCACCACGAGTTTTGTGTTTCCATGCTCAGGCAGCAGCAGAGCCACATCCAGAGGCTGGTTTTTAGCCTGGCTGGACCTGGATTTTCAAATCCCAGTTTCCAGCCTGGAACCCTCATCCACCCCAGCTGAGGGGTGGCCCTGACTACATCCCATCCCACAGAGCTCCATCCCAAACTTGTGTGACAGCGTGAAATCCCCAAATCTTTCCCCTTCAACCGGAAGCAAAACCAGAGAAGGAAAAAACAATAAATCCCTCTGCTTCCCAGGCCAGCAGGGATTTTTCCACAGCAGTCAGCAGATTCCCTGCCAGGCTTCCCAAAAGGAAGAGGAAAAGCCGGTGAGCAGCAGTCCAGAGGCCAGAAGAGAATGAGCATCCCAGCAATGCCAGCGCTAGCACTGGATATGGGAGATGCCAAAGGAGCACTCCCATGGGAAGAGCAGACATCCCTGCTGCACACCCACTCATTCCCAAAGTCAAACCCAACCCTGAGCACTCTGCTCAGCTGCCTCTGATCCAGCATTTGACATTCACCTGTTTTTAATCCCAAAACAGAGCACTGGGATTACGAACATGTTCTAGACTAGTTCTGACCAGGCCTGCCTAAACCTTAGAGCCTCTAAAAGCCACAGAAGTATCATCTTCTCTTACCAAAACCACAGGCAATTTAGTGTTCCCTTCCAGAAAAACCCCAAATTCCATGCTGGGAAGCAGACAGGAATTCAGCCTTGCAGGAGTCTTAAGGAAAAACCAAACAAACCTCTGCTGATTTGCCTCCTCAGCAGAGAGACAAAACCTCTGCAGACACAAATAACCGCTTGGGAAGGAACTGAGGGAATATCCTGAGTTTATCTGCAACCTCTTGGGAAGGAACTGGGGGAATATCCTGAGTTTATCTGCAATTTTGGGGGGCAGATCAGCGACCCCCTGATGCTGACATGCAGACAGAATTGCCAGTGTGGGATTTCCACCCTGCAGAGACTCGGGACTGTGGTACAAGCTCAGTCAAACCCCCGGCATGGAAGCCAAGTTTGGTTTCTTGCAATCTCTGGGAGGTGCAGGCAGAGGCCCCGGGGAGGATCAGTCACCCCCACGCTGTTGCAAGGTGCCCGTGGGTATTTTCTTAACCCCGGCACTCTGAGGTGCTGCCGCTCTGATAAATCCACGAAGAAGGAGAGGCAGTGCCCTCTGAACCCCGTGCAACTGGATTTACTGAGTCACTCTGTGCTAATGCCTGGCAAAAATGTCCTCATGCAGCATTGAGCAAACAATGGCGAGATAACCGCGCCAGAACGCCGCGGGCTCGGCCTCTTATCTCCCAACAGCCCCGGACGGGATCGCCGCAATTCCTGCCGCAATTCCTGCAGCTGCACTGCGGGAGAGGCTTTACAGGGATACACCCTGCCCCTCTCCCAGGCAGCAGTGCCCCGAGGTGCTGGGAGCTCCGAGGGGTGAGGTCACCCTCAGCAACCATCCTTTGGGAAAGGCGGATTTGGGAAAGGCAACTGTCCTTTGGGAAAGGCAGATTTGGGAAAGGCAACCGTCCTTTGGGAAAGGCGGATTTGGGAAAGGCAACTGTCCTTTGGGAAAGGCAGCTGTCCTTTGGAAGAGGCAGATTTGGGAAAGGTAACCATCCTTTGGGAAAGGCGGATTTGGGAAAGGCAGATTTGGGAAGGGCAGCCGTCCTTTGGGAAAGGAGGATTTGGGAAAGGAAACCTTCCTTTGGGAAAGGCAGATTTGGGAAAGGCAGCCGTCCTTTGGGAAAGGCGGATTTGGGAATGGGAAAGGCAGATTTGGCCCCGCACGGGAGCCGCTCTTGCAAAAGCCTCTGTTCCCTCTCCCCGTGGGTGGAATCCCCAGCATCCACCTCGCCCTGCTTCCACGCTGGTGGTTTTGTTCCCCCTGAAGTGACGCTGCCCTGCAGACTCCTCCGGTGATTTCACAGCCTGACACCTCCCCAGATCAGCCCCTGAGCAACTGAAACATCAGCGTTCCCAGAAAGGGCTGAGCAGCTCCTGCAGCTCATGTTCCTGGAGCTGGGAATTGGGCTTGGGCTCCCCAGCCCCAGGAGGGGGTTCCTGCAGGGCAGGGGGAGGTCGGGGTGGGACATGGGGCCGTGTCCAGCCCTGCTGAGCTCCGCACTTTCGGCTCCCGGCTCATTTCTCGCAGCGCGAGGGAGGTGCCCCAGCCTCGGAGAATCCCAAAATGACTGGTGTTCCAGGAAATGGCTGCTGTGTAATTTGGTGAGGTTACAGCTACCACGGGGCTCCAAACCTCAACTATCCTCTAAAGAGCACCCTGTAGGCACAGCCAGAGAATCACAGGATGATTTGGGATGGAAGGGACCTTAAAGCTCGTCCCATTCCACCCCCTGCCATAGGCAGGGACACCTTCCACTGGACGAGGTTGCTCTAAGCCCTGTCCAGCCTGGCCTTGGACACTTTTGGGGATGGGGAATCCACAACTCTTCTGGATGCAGTCAGAGGGAGGAAGTGCAAAAAGCCTGGGAAGAGCCAGGGCTTTGCTGCTCCCAGTATTTGCTACAAGGACAAGTTATTCACTGAAACCCCAGCATCTTCCCAGCACAGCAAAGGAAATTCAGTGCAGCTCTTCACACTCCCCTCCCTTGCTGTCTCCCCCTTCACTCCTGTTTTCAACCCACTGGTTCCTGAACTTTGCTCCCTCCACGCCAGGGAAGCATTTTTCTCCTTCATTCCAGTAATTCCAGCCCTGAGCACCAAATCCCTGAATATTTCATGGCAGGAACCAAAATCCACCTTTGGACAGCAGTCAAGCACGAGCAAGGGTTCAACGTGCCTGCCCCATTCTCTGTGAGTTTTACAGCAGATGCTTTGGGGAAAGATTAAAATCAGACACAGAGCACCGGGATGCCGAGAGGCTTGGAAGGCACACGGTGCTGGGTGCAGATTACACTGCCCCGGGAATGCTGCCTGCCCAATCCCGAGGATTACACACCTAATCCTGGTGGACTGAGTCCTCAAGGCAAAGGTTGGGCTGCCTCGGAAGGAGCTCTTGCCGATAGATGTCAGCACAGCCTGCCCGAATTTCCCGGCAGGATCCTTCCCTCCCAGCTGACAGCGCAGCCGTGGGATCGCGGGGTTTATCCCGCTGACCCCACAAGGGACAGGGAGGGACCTGCCCCGGAGGCAAGGCCTGTCAGAGACCCAGGAAAGCGGAATAATTGGGTGTGAAACCATCAGGGAATTTGTGTCCAGGGAAACCGTCACCCCCGGGTGCCTCCCACGCCTCGGGAAGGAGGGATCGGCTCCCTCTGAGGTGCAACACATTCATGAGATGTGAGACACCACCAGTGTCAACAACCCCGTGTGCGGCTCCGCGGTTTTGAGCCTTTTTCCTGAAAAGGAAATAAATTGGGAGATGCTTTGTCTGAGCCACAGTTTGCAAATTCCTCGGCTCCGACCAAATTCGGACAAGTGAGAAATTAAATTCTCTGCAGGGCTGGCAAATCAAACGTCAGGAAAAAAGGGAAAAAAATCCTGATAGAAAAAAACCCTCTTGGAAAATCCAGCCTAACTTCTGCCTAGGTTAAAGGGATGACAGTCCTGCACTTTGAGATCATTAAAACACAAATTGTTCTCAAAGCGCTGGCTTTTCAAGGTGGAGGAGGGAGTACCAGGTACTAGTAGCAGTAGTAGTAGTAGTAGCTGCTACTACTGCTAGGAGGGATTCCTGCTCAACCCTGGAAATGCCCAAGGCCAGGCTGGACAGGGCTTGAAGCACCCTGGGGTAGTGGAAGGTGTCTTTGACAGTAGAACAAGGTGAGATCCCAAATCTGTACTGAGGGAAGAGGGAATCCAGAGGAACTGAGGGAAGAGGGAATCCAGATCCCCACTCCAGCACCCCCTTCCCATCGAGCTGCTCCTCTCGCAGCCTGCTCAGCCCTTCCCTCTGTTCCCTCCCCACAGGACTGTGCCACGTCAGGCTGAGCTGTCGGGGCAGGGCAGGAGGGCATCCTCGGGCTGAGGGATCATTCCCTGAGGGACAGCCACAGCCGGACCTGCCTCCCTGCCCTGCTGACCCGGCAGCCCAGCCCTGCTCCGAGGAGCCCATTTCCCACAGCAGGGAATGCTTCCCCCCACGGATAAAACCCGGCTGAACTTCCAAGTCCTGCAACGCATGGAGAGCAGGGAATGAGAGAGGGGAAGTGCTTTGGGCTGCTGGGGTAAAACCCCTGTGCCAGCCCCGACTGAGCCAGCCCTGCTCCTGGGCACATTCCCACCTCCATGAGGACATTCCCACCTCCCTGGGCACATTCCCACCTCCATGAGGACATTCCCACCTCCCTGGGCCGGTAATCCATGGCTCCTTCACAGCCATTCCGGGCTGCCTCGGGCACTGCATTCCTGGAGGCCCAGGCACACCTCAGTGGAATTGCTGAGCTGCCTCTGCCCCCTCCCCGTGCCTCGGTGACCTTGGCGGACACCGGGAGCGCTGGAAAAGCCGTGGGACCGCGGCATTGATAAGGATAAGGCGCTGCCAGCTGGAGGGAGGGGCAGGATGCAGCCAGGTAGGGTCGGGGGGAGGGAGGAATGCGAGAATCCCACATTTCAGATGTGGGATTTGGGAGCGGGAGGCACAGGGATGTTTTCCCCTGGAGGTGATGGGTGATCCTCATCCCACTGACCGGGTGTCGCAGACAACTTTTATGGAAAATCTTTTCTTTAGGATTTTTCTTCCTGAGAAGCTGAGAGGCCTCAAGAACAAAATATAAACATTGATTATCTGCTGCTGTGGAATGCAACAGGTGGATCTGTGACTGGCCTCATAGAGTTGTTTCTAGTTAATGGCCAATCACAGCTAGCTCAGACTCTCTGTCTGAGACAGAAGCTTTTGTTATCATTTTTTTCTATTCTTAGCCAGCCTTCTGATGAAACCTTTTCTTCTATACTTTTAGCATAGTTTTAATGTAATATATATCATAAAATAATAAATCAAGCCTTCTGAAACACGGAGTCAACATTCTCATCTCTTCCCTCATCCAAGAACCCCTGTGAACACCGTCACAGCCGGGCTCTCCAAGCCTTGGTTTGCAGGGAGCAGATCCCAGGCAGGGAGGGATCCCAGGCAGGGATCTTTTGGCTTTTCCTGCCTGGTTCAGGAATGGGACCTGTGGGATCAATCCCTGCAAACAGCTCACCACAAGCTCAGTTTGCAGCTGTGGGATCAATCCCTGCAAACAGCTCACCACAAGCTCAGTTTGCAGCTGAGGGATCAATCCCTGCTCACCACTCGCTCAGTTTGCTCGTGGGTTTTGTACCCGAGGTCCCTGGGACAGCTCCGTGCTAGGCACGGCAGGGTGGCCATCCAAGGGTGGATGCCACTGGAATGTGGTTTGCATCCAGACAACAAAAACCTTGCGGAGGTTAAACACAGCCAGCAATGGCACGAGCTGGAGGAGGACAGAGCCTGGCAAATCACAGGGAGGGGAGGTGTGTGCTGTAAACCTAAACCATGGATTAATCTCCTGGAAACCCAAATAGGTGGCAGCTGACACAGAAAAAAAAAACACCAACAAAACCCTTCACTTGATTAGGGTTGGTTTTTCATCTCTTGCCCTTGAGATATTTCATACTGAACGCCACAAATTCCATTAGAGACGTTCTGCAAAACCAGCCAGGCAAAGAGAGGAACAAATGAACATCAGATGGATCCAGGGGCTGGGAACAGCCCTGCTCCTATCCCAGAGCTGCCAGTCCACCCTCTGCAAGGGCAGGAATGAAGCCCAAACTCTACATCCAGGGATGCTGCTGGACAGTTTGTTTGTCAAAGGCTTGGCAGGAGTGGTCACTCACCTCCTTGTAAAAGTGGGAGTCCAAAAAAGCAGAAAAACAATCAATATGTTTAAACTGGAGAAATCAATTCCAAGCAATCTGTGCTGGAACAGCCTCTGCCCCAAAGGGCATGGGACAGAGCCTGGAAAGTCCTGGTTCTGCTCCAGAAGGGCAGAAATGAGGGGTGGGATGAGGAAGAAATGAGGGGTGGGATAAGGAAGAAATGAGGGGTGGGATGAGGAAGAAATGAGGGGTGTGATCAGGAGGAAGCTGGGTGTATGAAAAGGAAGAAATCAGGGGCAGGAGAAGGAAGCTGCAGGCTCACAGGATTAAAGCTGAGCTTCCAAAAGTGCCAAGTCACTCTGAGTTTGAGGGCTCCAAGAGCCTTTGGGGGGTGGTGGGAAAGGCATGGACTTTTGGAGGACAACACAAAATGTTTCAGCTCTGCAGAGGCAGGAATGGGCCCTACTGCCACCAAACTCAAAGGGCAACGAGGAGAAAACCACTCAGATGAGGAAAAGAGCTGGAAAAAGCTTTTCTCTCTTCCAGGCTCACCCAGACTGCTCAGAGCACGAGGGATTTCCATCCAGCCCATTAACCTGCTCCACTTTGGAGGCTCAGGCACTCAGCCATAATTAGAGAGGTTGTTCCTGCCAGGAATCAGCTCCTGGATGCCCCAGGCTCCTGGGAGGCCAACAGGGACACAAGGCTGGGGGGGGCTCAAGGTGATCCTGAGCCTTTCATAGCACTGAGCTTTGCCCTCAGTCACACAGGGAGCTCAGAAGCCAGGGGGACACCAAGGGTACCCTGCAGAATTCTGGTCAGGTCAGGATTTTGGGGGCTTTTAATGCCCAAAGCAAGGCAGGGATCCCCTGTGAGGCAAGTGACTGCAAGGGGAACAGAGCTGCAGTTTGGGGTGAGGGCAGAGCACCTCAGCTACTGCTCTGCAGGAAAAAGAATGCCAAAATCCTTGAGGCTCGAAAAGCCCCCAGGACCATCGAGTCCAACCTGTGCCCAATGCTCTCCTTGTCCCCAGCCCAGTGAGTGCCACCTCCAGCCCTTCCCTGGACACCTCCAGGGATGGGCACCCCAAACCTCCCTGGGCAGTTCCAATCCCTGAGCACCCTCTCCATGCAGAAATTCCTCCTGGTGTCCACCCTGAGCTGCCCTGGCCCAGCCTGAGGCCGTTCCCTCTCCTCCTGTCCCTGTTCCCTGAGCACAGCCCGACCCCCCTGGCTGTCCCCTCCTGTCAGGAGCTGTGCAGAGCCACAAGGGCCCCCTGAGCCTCCTTTGCTCCAGGCTGAGCCCCTTCCCAGCTCCCTCAGCCTCTCCTGGGGCTTCAGACCCTTCCCCAGCTCCATTCCCCTCCCTGGACACGCACCAGTCCCTCCAGGTCCTTCCTGAACTGAGGGGCCCAGCACTGGACACAGCTGATGACCCTGAACTGAAGGAGCTGCACAATCTGCACTCACAGAGGGTTTAAATCCACACATGAGGAGCTCTCCACTATCCCCACACCTCTGATTATTCCTCAGATTCCCCCTGAGCCTTTGGGCAGCCCTGCTCCTGTCCCAGTGGGATTCATTCCCTGAGTGCCAGTGTGGCTCTGGTTTGTGGCTGTGCATGACTGGATCCTGTGGGATCCCGTGAGATCCTGTGGGATCCTGGAGATCCTGTGGGATCCTGTGGGATCCTGGAGATCCTGTGGGATCCTGTGGGATCCAGCACCATCCCCCTCCTCGGGAATCCCACTCAGTCCTTCCCTGCATCTCCTTCAGCTCCACAGAGCTCCCAGAGCTGAGGAGATCCCAGCTGAGGAATTCAGCACTGTGAAACTCCAGAGACTGTTTGGAAGATTGTTTTGAAAACTCGCTGCTGTTTTCTAGAAGGGGCAGATGAAAACAAGGCTGGGCTTTTCAGCTCGGGGCAAGGGTTTTGCACAGCTTTGTCAAGGCCAAACCTCTCTGCTCCGGGAGCGACGGGGAGGTTTCTCCACCAGGACCACATCTGACACCAGGAGTCTCTGCCGAGCCTCTCCTGCCTCCTTCGGGCTGTTGCTTTTGTTGACACAACACCATCAAAGGCACCTTCCCCACAGTCACAAAGGGAAACTGATCCTCCCACTGCCGGCACGGCATGCAGGGGGCTGGGGCAGAGCTGAGCCGCGAGGAGCCGCTGGCAGAGGGGTTTGGGGTTTTACTGCGTCCTGCTAAGGCCACCCAGGAGGTTTAGGCACAAACTCCAGGCTGGAGCAGGAGGGAGATCAGCCAGGACCTACACTGAGGGCAGAGGGGATCAAAGCCTCAAGGAGAAGCTCTGCCTCTGAGCCTGGTTTGATCCCCAAATGCTCAGGAAGATGAGAAACTTTCCCATCTCCCCAGGGACAGGAACAGCAGAGAGAGGGAGAGAGGTCCTGGGGAGGTGCCCGTGCTGGGGCAGGGTGGCCCAGGGCAGCAGGAGCAGGAGCAGGAGCAGCAGGAGCAGGAGCAGCAGCAGCAGGAGCCTCCTCCCAGCAACAGGAAAAGCAGAGCCTCGGGGCTCCTGAACCCCTGTGGGATCAGAGAGGGATATCCCAGCCTGGCAGAGACAAAACCCACAGGGACAGGAGGGACAGGGCCCCTCCAGCCCCCCTGCCTGCCCAGGTGGGAGCACCGGGGGATGATAAAACAGAGCAGAGAGGAGGATGTGCATATCCTACAGCAATGCCTCTCCCTGCAAAGCCCTGGTCGTTCCAGCACCATTCCTGCTTTATAAACACAACAGGCTCAGTTTTAAAGGGAAAAGCTTCTCCCCTCTGTGCCATGAGCCCCTGGGAGAGCAGAGCTCCTGGCCTTTCCTCTTTAATTCAAAAAGGCTTTTTCTGGTGTGGTTCTGAGGACTCTGAGGAACTGGAACCAAGGAGCCCAGGGGGGACAAAGCCTCCTCAGGTCAGGATTTTAAGGGGTTTTAATGCCCAAAGCAAGGCAGGGATCCCCTGTGAGGGAAGTGACTGCGAGGGGAACAGAGCTGCAGTGTGGGGTCAGGGCAGAGCACCTCAGTTACTGCTCTGCAGGAAAAGGAATCCAAGAATCCTCGAGGTGGGAAAAGCCCCCAGGACCATCGAGTGGACACAGCCTGGAGCAGCCCAGCAGGGCATTGGGGACATTGGGGACATTCCCCATTCTGCCTGTGAGGTGTCCCTGCAGGATGTGGACAGCAGGAGGCTCAGGTGGTGCCAAAGCACCTGGGGCTCCTCTGGGAGCCTCCAGCAGCTTCCCCTGCTCAGGGAGGGTGGGAGCTCACCAGGAGGGTTCCACAGACCTGCACAGGAGCAGCACAAACCCTCCCTGCCAGCAGGGCAGCAGATCCAGGGATTGATCCAAGCATCAGCAAAGGCCTCAGCACAAACCCCTGCAGCTCCCATTGCATGAAGCCACGGAATCATGGAATGCTCTGGGTTGGAAGGGCCCTTAAAGCCCATCCAGTCCCAGCCCCACCATGGCAGGGACACCTCCCACTGTCCCAGGGTGCTCCAAGCCCTGTCCAGCCTGGCCTTGGACACTTCCAACCCGTGCCAGGGCCTCATCCCCCCCACAGGGAACAATTCCTTCCCAATGTCCCATCTGACCCTGCCCTCTGGCATTCCAGGCCCTTGTCCAAAGTCCATCTCCAGCATTCTTGGAGCCCCTCCAGGTACTGAATGTCCTGCAACTCTCAGTTTCAAATGGGGTTTGGTTTCTTTCCTGCCTGTTCAGCCCATTTTTGGGGAGCACCAGAGACTCTCAGCACTGAAACCAGCGTGCTCCACCAGCTGGACTCACAGGAGTGGAGCTGGATAAAGAGATTCCAGCATAAACCACCCCCAGCCCTCCACCACGATGCCCTGAGCACAGACGGGCCCAAATTCCAACAACTGTCCAGGCTAACTGTGCAAGTGAGGGCAAGGAAAGCAACCCCCAACATGGAAAAGGCCCCTGCCTGCCAGGGACCACCTACCCTGGGACAGCACTGCAGCACATCCCACACGTGGGGCTGCAAATTATCCTGCTCCAGCACATCCTGCGTGGGATGGGAAGGGTGGGAGCAGCTCCACAATGGCCAGGAGAGCTCCAGGGAGAAGAGCTGGGAGGCACCTTCCCAAAATAGAGATCCTGCTGCCTGCACCCTCCTTTCCAGAGCTTCCAAGCCCACCAAAAGCTCTCCAGAAGAGCCAGGCACCAACTCTCTCGTGCTGCTCCAGCCCCATCAGTCACACGTCAAAGCCATTGTTTCAGATCTGAGCAAAAAAATACTTTGAAACCTCAAAAATTAGGGTTTTTTGAAGTAATTATCTCCCTCCTCCGTCTCTGAGACGAAAGAAACCCAAGCCAATTATTTCTTTGAAGGCTAAATATTTACTCCCAGATGAAGCAGCTCAGGCTGGAGGGGAATTATCCAGCTCTGATGTCATCTCATGCCCGGGAGCCAGAAAACCCGGATGAAAACAGGTAGGAACAAACAGCAACAACAACAACAAAAGGGTGTCTTCTCCTGGAAAAGCCTCTCAGGAAGGGATGGAGTTGTGCCCAAGACATTGTGCTCCCATTCCCTGCCCAGGGCTCCTTAGAGAAGATGCTGAATGAGGGCACACGTGGAGTGTGAGGGAAGCTCTCTGAGCAAGCCCTGGCCTTGGGGAAGAGCCAGGGTCTGATCCCAGAGCTCTGGAGTCTGTGGGGCAGGTGTGGGAACTCCTCCACAGCAATTAGCCTGCACACGTAATGAGCGGTGATCAATCAATGTCAACTCTTCGGTTTTTCTTTTAAAAAGCCCTCTCCTGCCTTATTTACATCGCAGCATTTCAAAGCTCTGCCCCCTCCAGGCTCTCCTTTCCCAGGCAGGCGGTGCCACCCCCAGTTGGGGGCACTGGAGCTGTGGGATCCCACCGGGGCTGACTCATCCCTTTGGAAACCCAGGAACCAGAGCATTCCCCGAGCCCGGCCTCCAGTTTCAGCTGATCCCATCTCAGCCATGACAGCGTGCAGGAACAGCTCCTCGGGGGATCTTCCCTTCCCTTCCCTTCCCGTGGGACCCGGCCCCGCCACGCATTCCCACAGAGCCACAACATTCCCACAGAGCCGCTCTTGGGGAGCACCACCACGGGCTCAGGGCTCTGGGATGGGCACTGGGACAGGGCAGGGATGGCTCTGTGTGGCACTGGGGACAGGACAGGGCAGGGTGTTCCAGGCATCTTTTCATTAAAAATCTTTCCTTAAGATTTTTTCCTCCTGAGAAGCTGAGAGGCTTCAGGAATAAAATGTAAATAATAATTATCTGCTGCTGTGGAATGCAACAGGTGCATCTGTGATTGGTCTCATGTGGTTGTTTGTAATTAATGGCCAATCACAGCCCAGCTGGCTCGGACAGAGAGTGAGGCAGCTGCCTTTGTTATCATTCATTCTTTTCTATTCTTAGCTTAGCCAGCCTTCTGAGATGAACCTTATCCTTCTATTCTTTTTAGTATAGTTATAATGTAATATATATATATATATATATATATATCAATCATAAAATAATAGATCAAGCCTTCTGAACATAGAGTCAACATTCTCATCTCTTCCCTCACCTGAAAACCCCTGTGAACACTGTCACAGAAGGGATGGGCTCCATGGGGCACTGGGGACATGGCAGGGATGGGGCTCTGTGGGCACTGGGGACAGGGCAGAGCTCCCCTGGCTGCAGGAATCCACAGCCTGGGGCAGAGAGCTCTGCAGAGCCCAGGAGCTGCGTGTGCATCCTCCCCTCTGCAGCCCCAGCAGGGCAGGAGCCCCTTTGGAGGACTGGGGTTTGTTTTCCCCCTGTTTAAATCCACAATTCCCCAATTCTCCCCTGTCGGAGTCCCACAGGGGCTGTGGGACACGAAACCAGAACTCCAAGGAAGTGTGGGTGGATATCCAAGCACCAAGGGAGGTGCTCACAGCTGGAAAAAAAATTCCCAGGTGACACCAGCGCTTAGGATTTGTCCCCAGTCCCTCTGCAGCTCTCCTGGAGCCCCCTCAGGCACTGCAAGGGGCTCTGAGGTCACCCTGGATCCTTCTCCAGGTGAACGCCCCCAGCTTTCCCATCTCCCTCTATATCCATCTCCACCTCTGTCTCCTTATTCCCTGCATTTTGGAGGACTTCAAGTGCTCCAGACTTTAAACAATACTTGAGCAGCCCACAATACCTGGGGCACATGAATTCTGTGCCCAACAAGGAATGCTGCTGGATGCTGAGCTCCTTTTCTTCTTCCTCCTGCCAAAACAGCTGCTCCAACACTGATTTCTCCCCCTGCCCCAAGAGCTTCCCCCAATTCTTCTGCTTTCCTCAAAGTTAGTTTAGTGGAATTCAGAAATTAAAAGGAAAAAAAACCAAACTGTTGTGGGTGACATTTCCAGCACAAAAAAAACAGTGTGGGAAATAATCTGTGATGTTTTCCTGCCCTCTGAGGGTGCCTGGACAGCAGGAAGGAACCTGCTTTCCCACGCTCTCCCACCTGCACGGGCTTGTCTGCTCCACCCCCCAAAATACCTGCAGTGGGAGCCACTGCAATGAGCAAAGAAAATCTCAGCTCTGGGACAGTGATCTCAGCTTTGGGACAGTGATCTCAGCTTTGGGACAGTGACTCTCACCATGGAATCACGGAATGGGACCTCAAACACACCCAGTGCCATGGCAGGGACACCTTCACTGTCTCAGGGTGTTCCAGCCTGGCCTTGGACTCTCCCAGGGATCCAGGGGCAGCCAGAGCTGCTCTGGGCACCCTGTGCCAGGGCCTGCCCACCCTCACAGGAACAATTCCTAATTCCCAATATCCCATCCATCCCTGCCTTCTGGCAGTAGAAGCCATTCCCTGTGTCCCTTGTCCCCAGTCCCTCTCCTGGAGCCCCTTCAGGCCCTGCAAGGGCTCTGAGCTCTCCCTGGAGCTGCTCCTCTCCAGGCTGAACAATCCCAATTTCTCAGATTCCTCCAGGCTGAACAATCATCACATCACATCACATCACATCACATCACATCACATCACATCACATCACATCACATCACATCACATCACATCACATCCTTCTCAGCCTACTGCAGCATGAACAATCCCAACCCAGCCTTCCCCAAATGAACAACAAATGAACAATCCCAACTCAGCCCTCCCCAAATGAACAATCCCAACTCAGCCTTTCTCAAATGAACAATCCCAACTCAGCCTTCCCCAAATGAACAATCCCAACTCAGCCCTCCGCAAATGAACAATCCTGACTCAGCCCTCCCCAGGCTGAACAATCCTGATTTTCTCAGCCTCATCACCTCAGGCTCTGGTGGCTGCAGGGAATGTCCTTTACCATGCACGACAGGGACCAGCTGCTCCCCAAAACCCTCCCAAGGCGGTGCTGAGGACTCAGACTGTGCCCCAAACCCCACATTTCTCCAGATGCAGCCCAAACCCGGTGGGACGAGGCTCAGACACGCCCAGAAGCACAGAACTGAGCCCTGGGAGGAGGGAGGGGCGTGGGGGGGCTCACCTGAGGCCAGGGGCCGGATCCACTCCTTGCTGTTGAGGTCCAGTCTCCAGAGGTCGTTGAAGGCGGCGTTGCAGCTGCTCTGGGTGCAGCCCCCGAACACGTACATGGACTGGTTGGGGTCGTAGTAACACGCACCTGCAAGGGAGCACAGCCCTGTCACTGCTGTCCCCACAGCCCTGGCACTGCTGTGTGACCCACAGCCCTGTCACTGCTGATCCGTGTGACCCAGAGTCCTGGCACTGCTGTCCCCACAGCACTGTCACTGCCCTGTGCCCCACTGCACTGTAACTGCTGTCCCCACAGTCCTGTCACTGCTGTCCCCACAGCCCTGGCACTGCTGTCCCCACAGCCCTGGCACTGCTGTGTGACCCACAGCCCTGGCACTGCCCTGTGCCCCACAGCCTTGTCACTGCTGTCCCCATAGTCCTGTCACTGTTGTCCCCACAGCCCTGTCACTGCTGATCTGTGTGACCCACAGCCCTGGCACTGCTGTCCCCACAGCCCTGGCACTGCTGATCTGTGTGACCCACAGCCCTGGCACTGTCCTGTGCACTGTCACTGCTGTGTGACCCACAGCCCTGTCACTGTTGTCCCCACAGCCCTGTCACTGCCCTTTGCCCCACAGCACTGCCACTGCTGTGTGACCCACAGTACTGCCACTGCTGTCCCCACAGCTGCTGTCAGTGACGTCCCCACAGCGCTGGCACTGCTATGTGACCCACAGCCCCTGTCACTGCCCTGTCACTGCTGTGTGACCCACAGCCCTGGCACTGCTGTCCCCATAGCCCTGTCACTGCTGTCCCCATAGCCCTGTCACTGCAGTCCCCACAGCACTGTCACTGCCCTGTGCCCCACAGCCCTGTCACTGCTGTCCCCACAGTCCTGTCACTGATGTCCCCACAGCACTGTCACTGCTGTCTCCACAGCCCCTGTCACTGCTGATCTGTGTGACCAAAGATCCTGTCACTGCCCTTTGCCCCACAGCCCTGTCACTGCTGTCCCCATAGCCCTGTCACTGCAGTCCCCACAGCACTGTCACTGCCCTGTGCCCCACAGCCC
>JAWWEX010000084.1:1945456-1956743 GCA_035583215.1 Arremon brunneinucha | reverse complement strand
CAGGCTCAGCTGTCCCCTCTGTCCCCGCAGGCCCCAGCAGTGTCCCCACAGGCTCAGCTGTCCCCTTCTGTCCCCACAGGCCCCAGCAGTGTCCCCACAGGCTCAGCTGTCCCCCTCCGTCCCCGCAGGCTCAGTTGTCTCTGCACAGGCTCAGTTGTGTCCCCGCAGGCTCAGTTGTGTCCCCGCAGGCCCCAGCAGTGCCCCGCAGGCTCAGTTGTGTCCCCACAGGCTCAGTTGTGTCCCCCTCTGTCCCCACAGGCTCAGTTGTGTCCCCACAGGCTCAGTTGTGTCCCCCTCTGTCCCCACAGGCTCAGTTGTGTCCCCCTCTGTCCCCACAGGCTCAGTTGTGTCCCCACAGGCTCAATTGTGTCCCCGCAGGCTCAGCTGTCCCCTCTGTCCCCGCAGGCCGCCGCGGATCTCGCAGCCCGAGGACAGCCGGCAGCCCAACAATGTGATCCGGCAGCCGCTGGGCCCTGATGGCTCGCAGGGCTTCAAGCAGCGCAGATAGAGGCGGAGGCGCCGTTCCGCCGGCACGGACACACGGACCCGGGCCAGGGGACCTCCCGGGGTGATTTGCACTGTGACCCTTTTGCTCTGCCCACTGTGACCTTCAGCCCCACGCACTGTGACCTCCCCTCTCCACCCACTGTGAGCGGCCGTGGCGGCAGGGCTGTCCCCCCGTGCGGCCGGGGGACACGAGGGGCCGTGCCGCGCTCGGCCGGGCGCAGGGAGTCGTGCGTGCCCCACTCGGGTCGGAGCGAGCGCCAGCAATAACGTTTGTTGTACTCCAATCCTGGCATTTAAGGAAAAAAAAAAAAAAACAAAAAAAAAAAGATGGGAAGCCTCCCCAGCCGCGCATGTTGTCCTCATCACTTCCAGAACGAGTTCTGTTTCCGAGGATTTTAGGTTCTTTTCTTTGGTTTTCTGTTTGTTTTCTGTATCTTGGATCGGTGGAGTGCGTGGGAAGGGTTTGAGCCGTTTGTTTGAATCCAGAGAGGTAGCTGAGTGTTCCGAAGGGAATTCCAATGGATTTCCATGAATGTGATGGCTTGGGGATGACAAGCTCATGTTTCTCCTTCTCCATTTCCACTGCCATGGAAGCGAACTCCTGGATACCCCCAGGTGCCTCGGAGTCGGACCCAGTTCACATCCTGCTCCTGTTAAAGCTTGGCTCCGATTCCCTGCTGGCTTTGAGGAGAAGCTTAACACACATCCTTTAAGGGTTCTTTTGTGTTTGGGGAGAAGGGAATGCAGAGTGACCCCATGCAAATGCCTGCTGTCCGGCCACGGAGGGCCGGCAGTGAAGAGTTAGGGAGATGTGAGGAGGAGGAGGAGAGGCTCCGGCGCCGCTGCGGCTCTGACGTCGGGCAGTGGGATATCCTGAGGGGCCGGCCCGGCGGCGCAGGGACGGTACGAGCTCTCCTGGAACGGCAGACCTGGGAACCAGACCAGCCTTGGGGAAAGCCTGGATGATCCCCACATCTCCCTGGAGGCAGCAAAGCTTCAGGGAAGGGATCGTCCTGCTGCGGCTCCCGGGAAGAGGATGGGGAGGCTGCTGCTCCCCAGGAACGGAGATGTTCCCCCGTGGGTGAAGCTGAGGATCACTCGATATCAAGGGATTGGATGAACACTAAATGCTCTTCCTGGAGGGCCAGGACCTGGAGACCTGGGTGGTTCCTGATGGATTCCTGCATCCAGGTGCTGCCTTCAGCAGGTTCAAGGGGGAACGAGCCAATCTTGACGTGCACGAAAAGCCCTGTGTGGAAATGAGGCTGAAATCCCACAGAAATGGGAAAATAGAAACTACCTGTGTATCCAGCCCCCGGAACCTCCTCACAGCTGGTTCTGGGTGCAGCGGGATTGCCCCGGGATTCCCCCTGGGATCCTGGGGACTTTTGGGGGATCTCACTCATCCCCTCAGCCTGGGGGCCGGCATGAGCTCCGGGAGGGAGCGGGAGGGAGAAGGCCGTCAGCAATAACTGTAGTCACTGCGCCTTTCCTTAATTATTCCTAAAAATAGCATCGAATAGCCAAAAACCTCCCAAATCCGCCGGGTTTCTGGTGCCGCATCGCTGCCTCCTCCGTGGCCGGCACCGAGATCCCAGCTCCGGCACCGAAATCCCCTTTTCCAGCACTGAAATCTCCTTGTCCGGCTGCTCCTGCTGCGTCCTCGGTGCCCAGGACACGTCCCGCCCGCGGGCAGGGCTCGGCGGCGTTCCTGTGGGAAGCGCCTTCATCCCCAGGAGGGGGAGGATGGACGCGGTACCCGCGTGTTTCTGCTCCCCCAGAAAACAAAAAACAAAACAAAAAAAAAAACGTGCGCCGGAAAGAAAACGTTTTATAAATTGTATTTTAAATAAATGTCTTTAAACTTTTCACGGCTTTATGGCTCCCTCCTTTTTTGTCCTCGTGTCTGCCAGGGGAGGCTTTTTGGTGGCAGGTGTGTAAAAATCCGCCAGGAAAGTAAAATCTGGGAGCTTTTGCCCATAATTTCACCCAAAACCAGGGGATTTTACTCCATTTTTAGGGTGGTTGAGAGAATGGTCTGAGGAGGGTGGGAAGGGCAGTGCTCCAAGGGAAGATGTGGATCCCAAATGTGGATGTGAGCGCTGTCTCTCCCTGGAGGAGAAAAGCAAATCAGTTAATTCAACTCATTTAATTGAATGTGATTATTTTGTTGCTCCATGCTGGGCTCCCCCCTGGGTGTTGTGCTCCATAATGTCCAGGGAAGGTGCTGGATAGAGCAGGCTCAGATTCCTGGGTTGAGGAATCCAGGAGCCCTGGCAGCTCCCACAGCCCCCAGCTCCCTTGGAATTCTGATTATTTTTATCTACTTAAAATAGAAATAATGCAAACGTATAATATTAACATATATTACAGAGAAATATTATTAAATATATAGAAGAAATATATAGTAATTATATTATCTATATTATACAACCCAGTATCTAATACATATATTTTACATATCTTATATATTATAGAACATATAATACTATAATATATAGTATATAACGTTATAATAGAAATAGATATAAATAGCAGACTCCACTATCTGATTTATAAAATTACCTGATTTATAAAAGCAGTGAAACCTGTGAGTTTCGTTGCTCGGAGCCCAGAGCCGGTTCCAGTTCCCGTAGCGAACTGGGACCAGTTCCCGCAGCGCCCTGCACCGGGTCCTCCCACCCGCTAGGGGGCGCCGCGGGTGTGGAAGCGCCTCTCTCCGCCGGGCCCCGCCCCTGCTGGGCGGCCGCGAGGGCACCACCGGGGCACTACCGAGGTACCATCGAGGCGGCGGCGGGGCCGCGATGGCGGCCGAGGCAGAGGAGGAGTACGAGTCGGTGCTGTGCGTGAAGCCGGCGGTGCTCGTGTACCGGGTACCGCCGCGGGCCTCCAACCGCGGCTACAGGTGGGGCCCGCGCCCGCCCGAGGGGTGTCAGCGCTTCCTGGCGTGGGGTGGGCTCCCCCTCTCCCTGCGGGGTTCGTGGGGTCCCCTCCTCGTGAGGTGTGCGGGGTTTGTGGCTCCCAGAGCTGTTCGGCGTCTCTCCCTCCCCGTGGGGCAGCAAGAACTGCCCCTCATGGGGTATCTCAGCCCTTCGGTGAGAAAGCTCAGCCCCCGTGGGTTCGTTCCCTCAGGAGGTGTCTGTGCCCCCATCCCCACCCCGTGGGTTGTTTCCGTCCCCACCCGTGTGTTTTGGGGTTCTCACCGCATCAGTGACCCCCAGCCCAAGCCCGTCCTGCCACAGCCGCCTGTCCCTAACGCAACTTCGGCTCTGGAAACTCCGCGGAAAGGGAACCGAAACCTCCCGCGCAGCTCATGCCTGCTCCCCGCCCAAACGCAGCAGCTGTTTTGGGGTGAAACGAGCCATTTTGTGCCAAACGCCACTGTCCCCACCCTGAACCCTGTCAGCAGGCAGAGGAGCTCCGTGGGTGCCCTGGGGCAGCACAGGGCCTGTGGGGGCACGGGGGCTGTGGGTGGCACAGGGGCAGCACGGGGGTTGTGGGCAGCACGGGGGCTGTGGGCGGCACAGGGGCTATGGTGGCACGGGGGCTGTGGGCAGCACCGGGCTCAGGTTCCCCTCCTGCTCCCCAGGGCCGCCGAGTGGCAGCTGGACCAGCCCGCCTGGAGCGGCCGCCTGCGGATCACGGCCAAGGGCAGCACGGCCTTCATCAAGCTGGAGGACAAGAGCTCGGGTGAGGGGGATCGCGGGGCTCCGGGCGAGCGGCGCTGCGGGCTGGGCCCGGCGTTACCCGGCCCCTTGCTGTGTTCCAGGAGAGCTCTTTGCCCAGGCTCCTGTGGAGCAGTTCCCCGGCATCGCTGTGGAGGGCGTGACGGACTCCAGCCGATACTTTGTCATCCGCATTGAAGATGGGAACGGTGCGTCCCGCACAGCCGTGGACCCCGCAGAGCCCTCGCTGCTGCTGTTCGGGAAGGATTCCTGCTTCCCATGGCGGAATGTTCCCGGCACGGGGCAGAGGGAGGAGCTGCCTCCCTCCCACGGCTCTGACCTTGGCCCGGAACAAAAACACTTGGGTTTGGCTGCTCAGCGTTGGCAGGAGGATGCAGGAACACCCCTCTGCTGCCAGTTAATTAAAAAGCTGTTTGTACTGTGCAGCCAAGGAGGTCAAACACCTGGAGATGCCTTTGGAGAAGGGAAGGCTCTGGGGTGACCTAACTGTGGCCTTCCAGTCCCTAAAGGGGCTCCAGGAGAGCTGCTGAGGCAGTGGGGATAAGAGCTGGAGGGACAGGACACCGGGAATGGCTTCCCACTGCCAGAGGGTAGGGATGGATGGGGTATTGGGAATTAGGAGTTGTTCCCTGGGAGGGTGGGCAGGCTCTGGCACAGGGTACCCAGAGCAGCTGTGGCTCCCTGGTGTAAAAAACTGATTTTTTACCCTGGCAGTGTCCAAGGTTGGAAGGGGCTTGGAGCTGCTTGGGATAGGGGAAGGTGTCCCTGGCCATGGAATGGAATGAGATGGGATTTACAGTCCTTCCAACCCAAACCATTCTGGGATTCTGTGATCCCCAGTCCCGTGACTCAGTCTCCAGTGTCCCAGCTCCCTCTGGAGGCAGCGCCAGGCATGGGGCTGTGCAGGATGGAGTATCCCATCCATCCCCATTTCCATTTCCATTTCCATCCCCATTTCCATTCCCATCCCATCCCATCCCATCTCATCCCATCCCAGTCTCCTCTCCCTGCCCAGGCCGCCGGGCGTTCATCGGGGTCGGCTTTGTGGACCGAGGGGATGCCTTTGACTTCAACGTGGCTCTCCAGGACCACTTCAAGTGAGTTTGTGCCTCTCCCTGTGTCCTCTCAGCTCTGTTTTTGTCAGGTCTCCTCCAGGAGAGGTGGAGAAGTGGGAGCTGGGCTGGGCAGCTGTGGTGGGAAGAGGAGGGAGCTCACAGCTCTTCCTCTCTCCAGGATTTCCCAGCCTGGAACAGCAGCGTCCCAAACTGGGCATCCAAATTCCCACCCCAGATTCCCTAATTTACTTCCTCTGCTTCCTGTATCAGCTGTAAGGGGCTGCCCTGAGGGGCTGCTCCAGCTGCTGGGGATGGTGGGGTTTTGGAATTTTGGGGTTTTGGGGAGGGATGGATGGATGTAGTGCTGGCTGGGGGATCTGTGGGGCTCCAGCAGCCACTGCTGGGAATCATCCCCTGGGAGCTCCCTCAGGTGAGGTCCCAGCTCACACCTTTGCAGAGCTGCTCCACAGAGGGATGGTCCTGAGCAGGATTTATTTGTCTGGGGGAGCCTGGGGCAGGCTGTGTCTCCTTTTCCATGGGTTTAATTCCCACAGGTGGGTGAGGCAGCAGAGCGAGCTGGCCCGGCAGGCCCAGGACCTGGAGCAGGGACCCAAACTGGATCTGGGCTTCAAGGAGGGACAAACCATCAAACTCAACATTGCTGTGAGGGCCTTTCTTTCCCAGCTGATCCCAGCTTTTCCTTTGGGTGCCATGAGGAAGCAGCAGCTCCTCCCTGAAATCCCTGGGCATGGGCTCAGGGCAGAGCCTGTGGGGATAACACTGCCTGCAGGGGTTGTGGTGCAATCAATTCCTGCTGCCAAAACCAGGCCTGTGGTACCTGGGGTGAAATCCACCCCTGCTGGGACCCCTTTGGATGCACCAGCAGTGGGACATCACAGCAGTGCAGGGTTTTATTCCCAAATTAAAACAATTTGGCTT
Organism: Arremon brunneinucha; assembly: GCA_035583215.1. Lineage (NCBI taxonomy): Eukaryota > Metazoa > Chordata > Aves > Passeriformes > Passerellidae > Arremon > Arremon brunneinucha. The sequence continues at coordinate 1,950,556 of JAWWEX010000084.1, read as the reverse complement.
CCAGGGTTTTCACACTCTGGCTCTGGATTTAAATGCGATCCCACCCAAACTTCCTGCTCTCCTTTCAGAACATGAAGAAAAAAGAAGGAGGGACAGGGAGCACCAGGCCACGTCCTGCAGGGCCTGGGGGCCTGAGCTTGCTCCCACCACCCCCAGGAGGAAAATCCAGCTCTGGGGAGCGCCCAGCCCCGCTCCCCACGCCTGCCCAGCTCCCAGGAACCCCCATCACAGGTCTGTGCTCACCCTGAGCCCCTGAGGGGCTGCTGCATCCATCAAAGGGGGGAGGCTGGGAGTGAGAGTGGGAAATCACTCCTGCTGTTGTTTCCTCTCTTCCCGACTTCCTGGCAGACTCCCTGTTGGCCTGGCCTCAGCCCACTGCTGCTCCTGCTGCTGATGTCTGGGGAGACTTTGCCAAAGCGTCAGGGTGAGCGGGAGAGGGATCTGGGGGGGATGTGGATACCCCAAAACCCCTGGTTCTGCTGGAAAACCCCTCTGGGGTGGGGGCACTGCTCCATCCAGTCCCAGCTTTGGGGTTCAGAGGTGGCTCTGCCTCTGTGCTGCCAATTCCCTGAGTTTGGGTCCATGGACACTTCTTTCTGCTGCTCCAGGAGAGTTTTGGGGTGCTCCTGGATGACCCATTTGCAGCCCAGTTTCCTCCTTAGATGCCTTTACCCTCTCTAAACACCCTTTTTTCCCCTGTTTTTCCCTCTCTCTAGGTCAGCTTCCAGCCAGGCTCAGGGGAACACTGGCTGGGTTCAGTTCTGATCCCACCTTGACCCACCTTTCCCCACGTGGGTGCTGGGATCCTCAGGATTCTATGGGACCAAAGAAGCAGCCTCAGGACACCTCACTCCTGCCCTTACACCCACCCAGTGCCAGAATGCTGCAATAAGTGCTGGGAAGAAACAGCCACGTGCCTTAAAACACTCCACACCAGGATCCTGGGAGACCTTGGAGGCTTCTCCTGTGGGAAAAACCATCAGGTCCCTCCCTCTCCTTGATAAAGAGGGAGAGCTCAGGGATTCCTCTGCCTTCTCCTCGTGCTTTTGGGCTGGATCAATCCTTCCCTGGGCGAGGAGCATCCTCCTGGATCACTCAAACCTTTCCCTGCCAGGATGCCAAGCACCCCCTGGATTTTTTTCTGAGCACTTCACTTGGATGTGGGGAGCCTGATCCCGGTGTTTCCACGCTGAAATTCCTCATTTCTTACTCTGGGAAGTTTGTTTTTATCCTCCTCTATTTTGAAGACACGATTTTTTACTCATTTCCATGGACATTTTATTAAGGACAGAATGGAGCCAAGCTCTTGGACAGAGCTGGGGTTGAGATCCCTCTCGAAACAAATAAATATTTTCTTACCTATTTATATTAAGCCTTTTCCGAGTATGAAATCCCACTTATTTTTATCCAACCCTTTGGATTTTCCTTTCCATTTCCAAATGGATAATGGGCATTTTGCTTTCAGAGCTTTCCCCTGGGCCTGGCAGCGACCCCAGGTGAGAATGTAACGCTTCTGAGTGAACAATAAAACAGTTTTGATGCCAGACTGGAACTTTTTTCTCCCCCTGGGCGGGCTCGGAGCAGCCAGGATGAGCTTTTGTGATTCCCATTCCTTGCCGGTGCCGAGGGAATGGGATTGGACACGGAGCACAACAGAACCTGTTGCTTAGCAGTGGTTTCTGTTGGGAAGGACACCGGCAGGGGAAGGTAAGAGAGGAAATGAGGGGAAAAGGAGGAGTTTTGGGACACAACTGCTGAGGGGTGCAACTGGAGGCAGCTCCCGCCGGGCTGGAGGCATCCAAGACGCGGTAAATCCTCAATCCCAGCTGCCTGCTCCCCTGCCCGGGTAATCTCCGGCTCTCCGGGGCACAAAGGGCACTTTCCCTGCCGGGGGGCGAGGGCACCGCGGCCCGGCGAGCCCCTCCTGCCCGGAGCGTGCCTTGGGACCGCATCCATCCCTTGTTGCAGGGGCGGGGACTCCTCCAGCCCCCGTGCTGGGGGATTTGGGGATTTATGCCCACTTTTCCCTACCAGGGTGGGGACAGAAAGCCTTTAATTACGCGGGGGATAATTAAAGCTCCGGCGGGCGGGATGATCCGGGGTCCCGTTGCCATCCCCGCATCCCGGGGGTGTTAAAGCCGCTTCACCCCTTGGCAACCCCGGCTCGCTCCACCCCGGAGCTTTTCCTGCCGGAGCCAACTGCGGGGTTAAGGAGCTTAAGGAGCGCGGGGCTCAAGGCCGGGAGAGCGGCTCGGTCCCGGTAAGGACCGCCCCACGCCCCGGGCACGGCGGCCTCCGGGGGCTGGCGCTGGGCGCTGCTCCCTTCCTTTTCCTCCTGCTGCTCCGCCCGGAGCCTCGGGGTGCGTTTGCCGGCAGAGCCGCGGGGTTGCTGGGGGAGGATGGGGCCGAGCCGCCGTCGGGACCTCCAGGAAGAGGAGGGTCCGCGCTCCCGCCGTCACACGGGGAGGGGACGCGGATTTCGGGCTGATCCCGACCCCGCATCCGCTTCCCGCGGGCGGGCACCGAGCCCGAACCGCCCCAAATCCCGGGAAAAGGGGCCGGGGGACGAGGAGGCCGCGGCCGGGGGGTGCCCGGGGCTCGGGAGATGCTCCCGGGGCTGAGGTGGGGACAGCGGGTCCCCCCCGGTGCGGGGAGAGTGGGATGGGGACCGGGAATGGGATCGGGATCGGGATTGGGAATGGGATGGGGAATGGGAATGGGATCGGGGTCGGGAATGGGATGGGGAATGTCGGGAACGGGATTGGGATCGGGGTCGGGAATGGGATCGGGAATAGGAGTAGGATCGGGGTCGCGAATGGGATGAGGACCAGGAATGGGATCGGGAATGGGAATGGGATCGGGGTCCGGAATGGGATCGGGATCGGGAATAGGAATGGGATCGGGAATGAGATCTGGGTTGGGAATGGGAATGGGATCGGGAATGGGATGGGGACCGGGAATGGGATCGGAATGGCAATAGGATCGGAGTCGGGAATGAAGTCGGGATCGGGAATGGGATGGGGGTCAGGAATGGGATCGGGGTCGGAATGGGGTCGGGAATGGCGCTGGGGCAGCGGGTTTGGGAGGGCAAAGGGATTTTGTGATGGGAAAATCGCGGATCGGGGCGGCTCCGTGATCCCAGCAGAGAATCAGGGGCGGGTCTGTGGCCGCGAATGGGAAAGTGCCGCGGTTTGGGATCTTAAATGAGAATTTACGGTGGTTTGGGGATTGCAAATGCGATTTTACGGCGGTTTGGGGATCGCAAATGCGAATTTACAGCGGTTTGGGGATCACAGCTGTGAATCTGCAGCAGGGTTTGGGATCACCAACACAAATTTTTAGTGATTTTGTGGCTGCAACTGTAAATCTGCAGCAGTTTTGTTGTTGTAACTGGAAATCTGCAGCGGTTTTGGGATCACAAATAGGAATTCACAACAGTTTTGGGATCACAAATGCAAGTTTGTGCCAGTTTTATGATTGCAGCTATCAACTGGCAGCAGTTTTGGGACCACAAACATGAATTTGCAGAGGTTTTGGCATTAGAAATCCAAATTTTGTGTCAGTTTTGTGATTGCAGTTACGAATCTGCAGCATTTTTGTGATTGTAATTGGAAATCTACAGCAGTTCTGGAATCAAATATTAATTTACAACGTGTTTGGGATCACAAACATTAATTTATAGCAGTTTTGGGATCATAGACATGAATTTACAGCAGTTTTGGGATCAAAATGCAAATTTGTGGCAGTTTTATGACTGCAGCTGTAAATCTGGAGGGTTTTGTGATCACAAACACAGATTTGCAGCAGTTTGGGGATCATAGCTGCAAATCTGCAGCAGTTTTGCTCTTGCAGCTATAAACCTGCCATGGTTTTGTGATCCCAAACACACATTTACAGAGGTTTTATGTTGAAAAATGAAGTGGGTTTGGATCACAGCTGTTGATCTGCAGCACTTTGTGATCCCAGACTCCAGATTTTGGCCATTTTGTGGTTGCAGCTGCAATTCTCTGGCAGTTTTGTAATTGTGAACGTGAATCTGAACCTCCTTGCAGTCACAACTGCAAACTTCCCGTGGGCTTTTGGCCACAACTGTGCATTTCCAGCAGCTCTTCCCTCACAAACAGCATTCCCTGGAATGTCTGAGTGTGGGAGGTGGCATTTCCAGCCAGGCCAGGGGGCAGAACACTCCCCATGGGCTGGAGGAGATTCACATTGAGGGGTGGTCTGATTTTGGTGGAAATCCCCCTGTTTGTGCTTGGTTATTAAAACCAAAGCAAATATCAGGAAAGGATCCCAAGGCAGGTTGTTGTTCCTATCCCTGAGGATCCTTTATCCAAATGCTGCAGCTCGTGGTGGCAAAGGATGCCCTGGCTGTGTCCTGGGCTGGATCCCATCCTGGATCCCATCCCAGATCCCATCCTGGATCCCAGATCCCATCCTGGATCCCGGATCCCATCCTGCCTCTCTCCATCCCATCCCACAGGGGCCATGGCCTCGCTGCTGTCCCTGCAGGAGGAGAACAGGATCCTGCAGCAGGAGCTGTCCCGTGTTGAGGACCTGCTGGCCCAGAGCCGGGCTGAGCGTGATGAGCTGGCCATCAAATACAACGCCCTCAGTGAGCGGGTGAGCCCCCAAAATCCCCCTTTTTAACCCCAAAATCCACAGGTGGCCATCAAGCACAATGCCCTCAGTGAGTGGGTGAGCTCCCCAAATGCCCCTTTTTAACCCCAAAATCCAGAACTGGCCATCAAGCACAACACCCTCAGTCAGCCCCTCCAAATCCCCCTTTTTAACCCCAAAATCCACAGGTGGCCATCAAGTACAATGCCCTCAGTGAGTGGGTGAGCTCCCAAATCCCCCTTTTTAACCCCAAAATCCACAGCTGGCCATCAAGCACAACACCCTCAGTCAGCCCCTCCAAATCCCCCTTTTTAACCCCAAAACTCAGATGGCCTCAAGTACATCACCCTCAGTGAGTGGGTGAACTCCCCCAAATCCCCCTTTTCAACCCCAAAACCCACAGCAGGCCATCAAGTACAGTGCCCTCAGTGAGCCGTCCCAAATTCCCCTTTTCAGCCCCAAAATCCACAGGTGGCCCTC
>JAWWEX010000084.1:1915285-1926563 GCA_035583215.1 Arremon brunneinucha | reverse complement strand
GAATAATCCCAAAGGAATGAGCTGGGAGCCCAGAAATCAGGAATAACCCCAAAGGAAGGAGTCGGGAGCCCAGAAATCAGGAATAATCCCAAAGGAATGAGCTGGGAGCCCAGAAATCAGGAATAACCCCAAAGGAAGGAGTCGGGAGCCCAGAAATTTGGAATAACCCCAAAGGAAGGAGCCCGGAGCCCAAAAATTTGGAATAACCCCAAAGGAAGGAGCTGGGAACCCAGAAATCAGGGAATAACCCCAAAGGAAGGAGTTGGGACCACAAAAATTGGGAATAAACCCAAAGGAAGGAGCTGGGAGCCGCAGGACCCCTCTGCTCTCTTCGGACCCCTCCGGTTCTCCCCCTGCCGCGGAACAGAGGAAGGCACAGCAATAACAAACCCCCCCGATTTAATTATTATGTGCACAAAGAAAAGGGGAATCCCGGCGTTGCGGGGAGCTGCTCGGTCATGCGCGGGGGCTGCGGCGGCGCGGGGCGGGTCCGGAGCGGGGCCGGGGCTCAGCAGCCGCCGCAGCTGCGGGCGCACGACGCGCCCACGGTCTGGCACAGACCGCTCGTGGCCATCACCCCGCACTTGGAGAACTTGTCCCGGCACAGGTCGGCTGCGGGGAGCGAGGGGTTATCCCGGGATAATCGGGAGAGCAGCGAGGGAAGCCCCCCAGACCCATCCCTCATCCCGACCCTGCTGTGTTCCGGGGGTCTGGGGGGCTTTGGGAGCAGCGAGGGACCCCCGCCCCATCGGAGACAGGAGGTAAGCGGGAGAGAGGATGGAATTTCAGGATGGGGCAGAAGCATCTCCCTGCCCATTCCCTGGAGGGAAAATCTGGTGAGCGAGAAACCGGGACGGACCCCATCCCACAGCCCGGCCCCATCCCAAAATCCCGCAGGACCAAAACTCCCGAGACCCCCGGAGCAGCGAGGGACCCCCGCCCCATCGAGGCACACCCCGACCCCATCCCACACCCCGACCCCGCTCTGCTCCGGCGGTCCCGCTGGGTTTTCCCTCCCTGGAATTTCGGGGAAAAGTGGGATTGGGATGGGGACGGTCCCCGTTTCCCGCTCACCGGATTTTCTCGCTCCTGGTTTCTCTCTCTCACCGGAATTTCCGTCCCCGGAATCACGGGGAAAAGCGGGATTGGAATGGGGACGGTCCCGGTTTCCTGCTCACCGGATTTTCTCGCTCCCGGTTTCCCGCTCACTGGGTTTTCCCTCCCCAGAATTACAGGGAAAAGCGGGATTGAGATGGGGCCGGTCCTGATTTCCCACTCACCGAATTTTCCCTCCCTGGAATTTCGGGGAAAGGCGGGATTGGGATGGGGACGGTCCCAGTTTCTCCCTCACTGGACTTTCCATCCCCGGAATTTTGGGGAAAAGCGGGATCGGGATGGGGACGGTCCCCGTTTCTCGCTCACCTCGCAGCAGCTCCTCGTGGGCGCACACGGTGCGGACGCAGATCTCCTTGTTGATGACATAAACCCGGCGGAGGCTGGAATAGTTTGGGATAGAAAGGAGGGGGATGTAAAGCGGAGGGGTTCCCAAAACCCCGCTCAGAGGGGTCGGGGATGTTTCCCATCCCTCACGCACCTGTAGAAGCAGATCTCGTTCAGGCACTGCTTGCAGGGCTTGTGCACGGAGTAGAGCCGGGTGCAGGGGTACTGCTCCTCCCGGCAGTCTGCGGGCAGGGAACCGGCAATTCCCGGGAATTCCTCACCCCTGACCCGATTGTCGCCTCCCCCCGCCCCGGCTGTCCCCCCCGGTGGCACAGCCCGGCTCCGGGGGGGAACGGTCGGACCCAGGCCCAGGGAATGGGAACGGGAATGGGATCGGCACTCACCGAGCGGTCCCGGCTCCGTGGGCTCCGTCTCGGGCACCGCAGCTGAGGGGGACAGGGGGACAAGGGGACAGGGGAGAGGAGGGCACAGGACACGGGACGGGGACAGGGAATGGGACAGGTGACAGGAGGACAGGGGACAGGGCACGGGGAGAGTGGGACAGGGGGACAGGGAATGGGACAGGGGACAGGGGATGGGACAGGGGACAGGGGAGAGGAGGACAGGGGACCAGGGGACAGCAGGACAGGGGACAGGGAATGGGACAGGGGAGAGGGGGACAGGGGATGGGACAGGGGACAGGGGAGAGGAGGACAGGGGACAGGGAATGGGACAGGGGGACAGGACACAAGGGAGAGGGGACAGGGGGACAGGAGATAGGGGGACAGGGGACAAAAAGACAGGGGACAGGGGGACAGGGAATGGGACAGGGGAGAGGGGACAGGGGGACAAGGGGACAGGAGATAAGGGGGACAGGGGATGAAATTTCAGGATGAGGCAGAAGCATCTCCCTGCCCTTCCCTGGATTTTAGGGCTGGAGCGCCCTTGGCACCCACCGGCTGCTCTGGGGGGGCACAGCTGGGCTGGGGGGGCAGGGAAGGGACAGAGAGACCCGGGACTGGGGGGTTTGGGGGCTGCCACCCACCCTGGGGGCTGTCACCCACCCCAGGGGCTGTCACCCACATTGTGGGGCTGTCACACACTTTAGGGGCTGTCACCCACCTGGGGTCGGGGCCGGCACCGTTTCCTGCTGGGATTGCTGCTGGGATTGGTACCGGAACTGCTCCTCCGGGGCTCGGGGGGTGACATCTGCAGGGAGAGACCCCGTGCAGGGACACCCCCAAATCCCCAAATCCCCAAATCCTGATCCCCCCTCCGGCATCCCAGAGGGAGACACTCACCGTGGTAGTCGTAGTAATCCTGAATTTCTGGGGATAAAACAGAAACAGGCTGAGGGAGGGTGTGGGGAGAGAGCTCATCCCGTGGGGACTGGGGCTGGGAAATGTGATCCCTGGAATTCCCTGGTGGGTCGGGAAAATTCCCTCCAACCATTCCAGGGATGAGCCTGGGCCACCTCCCACAGGTGGGGACTGGGGATGGATGAAGGTTCAAAAAATAATAGGATAAAGTTCTAATAAATAATTGGATAAAGGGAAATAAAGAATTGGATAAAGGGAAATAAAGAATTGGTTAGATGTTCAATAAAGTTTTGGATAAAGGGTTAATAAGGAATTGGATAAAGGATTAATAAAATATTAGATAAAGGGTTAATAAAGAATTGGATAAAGGATTAATAAAATATTAGATAAAGGGTTAATAAAGAATTGGATAAAGGGAAATAAAGAATTGGATAGATGTTTAATAAAGTATTCGATAAAGGTTTAATAAGGAATTGGATAAAGGTTAATAAAGAATTGGATAAAGGTTTAACAAGGAATTGGATAAATGTTTAATAAAGTATTCAATAAAGGTTTAAAAAGGTTTTGGATAAAAGGTTAAGAAGGAATTGATAAAGGGTTAATAAAGAATTGGATAAAAGGTTAATAATGATTTGTCAATGAGAGCAGAGGGAGGAGCTGGGAAGGCTGAGGAAAAGGACGGAGCGCAAGAGGGAGGCATCAGAGGGATGGGTGTCTGTCTGTCCGGATCAGAGGGATGGGTGTCTGTCTGTCCAGATCAGAGATATGAGTGTCTGTCTGTCCAGATCAGAGGGATGGGTGTCTGTCTGTCCAGATCAGAGATATGAGTGTCTGTCTGTCCGGATCAGAGGGATGGGCGTCTGTCTGTCCGGATCAGAGATATGAGTGTCTGTCTGTCCGGATCAGAGGGATGTCTGTCTGTCTGGATCAGAGGGATGTGTGTCTGTCTGTCCGGATCAGAGGGTGGGTGTCTGTCTGTCCAGATCAGAGATATGAGTGTCTGTCTGTCCGGATCAGAGGGGTGGGTGTCTGTCTGTCTGTCTGTCCGGAGAGGGACAGGCGGGGCGTTCCAGCGCGGGCTCTCACCTGCCTGCTGGTCGTACTGGGAGTACTGCACTGGCTCGGGGTAGGTGATGCCCTCGAAGCGGCTGAACTGTCCCTGCACCAGGAGCGCTGCGGGACAGGGCCGGGGTCAGCGGGGCACAGCACCCCAAAAACGGGATCTGGGATTCCCATGGACACCCCAAACCGGGTCTGGGATTCCCATGGACACCCCAAACTGGGTCTGGGATTCCCTCAGATACCCCAAACCAGGATTTGGGATCCTCACAGACACCCCAAACTGGGTCAGGGATTCTCACAGATGCCCCAAACTGGGATCTGGAATTCCTATGGACACCCCAACCCGGGGTCTGAGATTCCCATGAACACCCCAAACTGGGTCTGGGATTCCCATGGACACCCCAACCCGGGGTCTGGGATTCCCATGGACACCCCAAAAACGGGATCTGGGATTCCCATGGACACCCCAAAAACGGGATCTGGGATTCCCATGGACACCCCAAACTGGGATCTGGGATTCCCTCAGATACCCCAAACCGGGATCTGGGATTCCCATGGACACCCCAAACCGGGTCTGGGATTCCCTCAGATACCCCAAACCGGGATCTGGGATTCCAGGGACACTCCAAACCAGGATTTGGGGTTCCCTGCTCCCACCATCCCCCCAGTCCCACAGATATCCCCTGCCCAGGATTTGGGATTCCCATGGACACCCCAACCGGGAATTTGGGATTCCCACAGACACCCCAGCCCAGGGATTTGGGGTTCCCACGGACACCCCCAGTCTGATCCCTGCTCCCACCATCCCCAATCCCCCCCTCTGTCCCCAGGGCCCCGTGGCCCCAGGAGAGCGGGAGAAGGGTTTGGGATGCTCAGGGATGCAGGATCAGCCCTGCCCGGGGTCCCTGGCTGACCCCGCTGACCCCGGGATGCTCCGAACGCCTCCATCCCCTGGGAGCTCATCCTGCCAAGGATCCGGGGGGAAACGGCTCCAAATCCAGCGTGGAAGGGTCGGAGGGACCGGAATTCCCAGGGCGGGATTGGAATCCCCAGGAAGGGATCGGAATTCCCGGGAAGGGATGGGAATCCCAGGAAGGGTTTGGAATTCCCGGGAAGGGATGGGAATCCCGGGAAGGGATTGAAATCCAGGAAAGGGATTTGAATTCCCAGGAAGGGATGAGAATTTCCAGGAAGGGATTGAAATCCAGGAAAGGGATTTGAATTCCCAGGAAGGGATGAGAATCTCCAGGAAGGGATTGGAATCACTGGGAGGGATTGGAATCCCAGGAAGGGACTGGAATCATTAGGAAGGGATGGGAATCCCCAGGAAAGGACCAGAATCCTCAGGAAGGGATCGGAATCCTGGGAAAGGATTGGAATCCCAGGAAGGGACTGGAATCCCTGGGAAGAGATCAGAATCCCCAGGAAGGAGCCAGAATCCTGGGAAGGGATTGGAATACAGGAAGGGATTGGAATCCCCAGGAAAGGATTGGAATCCATGGGAAGAGATGGGAATCTCTGGGAAGGGATTGGAATCCCAGGAAAGGACCAGAATCCCTGGGAAAGGATCAGAATCCCCAGGAAGGGACTGGAATGCTTGGGAAGGGATGGGAATCCCAGGAAGGGATTGGAATCACTGGGAAGGGATTGGAATCCCCAGGAAGGCATGAGAATCTCTGGGAAGGGATCGGAATCCCGGGAAAGGACTGGGATCCCTAGGAAGGGACTGGAATCCCAGGAAGGGGTTGGAACTTCTGGGAAGGAATCGGAATCCCGGGAAGGGATTGGAATCACTGGGAAGGGATGGGAATGCCCAGGAAAGGACGAGAATCCTCAGGAAGGGATTGGAATTCCCGGGAAGGGATTGGAATCTCCAGGAAGGCATGAGAATTTCTGGGAAGGGATCGGAATCCCAGGAAAGGACCAGAATCCTGGGAAAGGACTGGAATCCAGGAAGGGATTGGAATTCCCGGGAATGGGGCTCAGCTCACCCCACTCCCTCCCTCTGCTCCATCCCTCCATGCCCCGTTCAGGATCACCCTGGGCTGGGAATGCTGCCGGGACAGAGTTTGAGGCTCCAGCCCCTTCCCTCACCCCGAGATGTTTCCCTGTGTCCCCCTTTGGGTTCAGCCCCTTCCACCCAAACCTCCCAAACCTCTCCCGGCTCCATCCCCATCCCCTCCTGCTCGCTGCCGTCCCCTCTGCCACCCCTGGGGTTATAAATCCCATTTCCCTGGATTCTGCCCCATTTTGTGCCACCTCCGTGTCCCCACTCGATTGGAGCTGGCTCAGAGCCATTCCCAGTGTAAAGATGAGCCCAAAGTGGGATTTGGGGGAATTTTGGGGAGTAACAGGGAATGAGTGATGGAGCAGCCACCCAAAAACCACTGGGAGTTGTGGCCACCTCCTCATCATCCCTCCAATGATGTTTTAGTTCCAAAAATTAACACTTTGCACTCTAAAAATGTATTTTTGGAGGTTTTGATCTCCGAAATGAGATTCTGAATGAGATTCTGGAAGGTAAAAATGAGGCTTTGGGCCAAAACATTGAGTATTTGGGTCCAGAAACAAAACTTTGCCCTCTAAATCAGAGGATTTGGGCTTTCAAAACCGAACTTGGGGCCTTAAAAATGAGATTTTTGGGCATTAAGATGAACTTTTAGACCTCCGAAAGGGCACCTGGGACTTGAAAATGAGGTTTTCAACCACAGAATCAGAGATTTGAGCTCCAAAAGTGAAGATTTGGGACCTAAAACGGAGGTTTAGGGATGTTAAAATGAGGTTTTTAGACCTAAAAATGAGGGTTTGGAACCTAAAAATGAGGGTTTGGAACATAAAAATTAGGATTTGGAGCATAAAAATGAGGTTTTGGGATGCAAAAATGAGGCTCTGGGCCAAAGCATTGAGTATTTGGGTCTATAAACAAAACTTTGGCCTCCAAATCAGAGGCTTTGGACTTTCAAAACTCAATTTTGGGCCTTAAAAAGGAGATTTTGGGCATTAAGACGAACCTTTAGACCTCCAAAAGGGCACTTGGGACTTGAAAATGAGGGTTTGCACCATGAAAAATGAGGTTTTCAACCACAGAATCAGAGCTTTGGGCTCCAAAAGTGAAGATTTGGAACCTAAAACTGAGGTTTAGGGATGTTAAAATGAGGGTTTTGGGATGCAAAAATGAGGGTTTGGGACACAAAAATGAAGGTTTGGGACCTAAAAATTAGGATTTGGAACATAAAAATGTAGTTTTGGGATGCAAAAATGAGGCTTGGAGGGACAAAAAAATTAGGTTTTTGTCTCTAGAAATGGGGTTTAGATGCTGAAAATGAGAGTTTGGACCCTCCAGTTGTGTCTTGGGGTTTAAAAATGAGGAAAAGGGGTAAAAGTGGATATGGAAAATGTGGATTGGGGTGATCCAGAGGGTGCTGGGGGCTCGGGGGTGGCACCTGGGGCTGGGGACACTGACCTGGCAGACACAGCACCAGGAGCTCCGCCGCTCTCATCCTGCTGGAACGACGGGAAAGGGCGGGAGCGCGGCCGGGATGCAGCCGGAGGAGTCTGGGGGGAACAGAGGGAATTCAGAGGGAGGGGACACAAAGGGACACAAAGGGACAGGCAGGGACACATAGGGACAGGCAGGGACACATAGGGACACACAGGGACACACAGGGATGCACAGGGATAGGCAGGGACATGCAGGGACACACAGGGACACGCAAGGACATGCAACGACATGCAGGGACACTCAGGGACATGAAGGGACACACAGGGACACTCAGGGATGCACAGGGACATGCAGAGACAGGCAGGGACACACAGGGACATAGAGAGACACACAGGGACACACAGGGACATGCAGGGACACACAGGGACATGCAACGACATGCAGGGACACTCAGGGACACACAGGGACAGGCAGGGACACATAGGGACACACAGGGATGCACAGGGACATGCAGAGACAGGCAGGGACACTCAGGGACACTCAGGAACACTCAGGGACACAGAGGGACACACAGAGACACACAGGGACATGCAAGGACATGCAGAGACATGCAGAGACACACAGGGACACCCAGGGACACGTGGGGACACCCAGGGACATGTAGGGACACTCAGGGCCATGCAGGGCCACGCAGGGACACTGGGGGACACACAGGGACACACAGGGACATGCAGGGACATGCAGAGACAGACAGGGACACACAGGGACAGGCAGGGATGCACAGGGACACACGGGGACACTCAGAGACACTCAGGGACATGAAGGGACACACAGGGACACTCAGGGACATGCATGGACATGCAGGGACACACAGGGACATTCAGGGACACAAAGGGACACACAGGAATGCACAGGGACATGCAGGGGCACACAGGGATACAGAAAGACACAGCAGGGACACGCAGGGACAATGCCCCATCCCGGGTGTCCCTGGGAGCAGCTCCAAAAACATCCTCCCCCTCCCAGTCCTCAGAGATGAAGAAATTTCCCCAAAAATGCTTCCCGCCCATTCCCAGGGGATTTGCAAGGACCAAACCCTGGAATGTCCCTCGGGCAGAACAGAGAGGAGAAATCCCAGTGGGATCACCCCCAGGATCATTCCTGTGGTGTTGGGATCACTCCTGGGGAGTTGGGATTGCTGCCAGGATCATTCCTGGAATGTCGGGATCCCTCCTGGCAAGCTGGGATTGCTGCCAGGATCTGGGATAATTCCTGGGATGTCGGAATGATCACTGCCAGGATCATTCCCAAGATGTTGGGATTGCTTCCAGGATCACTCCCGGATGTTGAGATCACTCCTGGGATGTTGGGATCACCCCCAGGATGTTGGGATCATTCCTGGGATCACTCCAGGATGTTGGGATCACTCCCAGGATGTCAGGCTCACTCCTGGCATCACGCCCGGGATGTCAGGCTCACTCCCAGCATCACTCCAGGATGTTGGAGGAGAGGCCCAGACCCCCCAGAGTGGAAATTTGGGGCTCCTTTCCCGAGGTTTCCAATTCCTTGGGTAAGGAATTGTTTCGGGGGTTGCTGCATTTAGGGCATCCCCTAAATCCAAAGGAATGTGGGGATTTGAGGATAAAATCCCGGATTTCAGAGGAATCCCGTGGGGTTTGGCGGCCTCGGGCGCTTCCCGGCGTTTTCCAGGCCTGCTGCTCCCGGCGGGACGAGGGGCCAAGGCCGGGAGCCGCCAGGAATGCCGCAGCCCTTCCCCCATCCCAGCCAGCTCCAGGGGGAAAACCGAGGGAAAAAGAGAAATTCTCCCCCAAAACTCCTCTGAAATCCGGGGAAAGGGGTTTGAGGATGAATCCTTCCCAGGGCTTGGTTTGGGGGATCCTCCCTGGGCTCTCCTGACTCTGCTGCCAGAGCGGGGAAACTGAGGCACGGGGGCCAGGAGCCCTTTGGAACCTCATCCCTGCAGAGCAGGAACATCAACCCCCCGTGCTGGGAGAGCTTCCTGGAGACATCCTGGGGGTAACACGGCTCCAGCCCCACAACACCTGGGAAGGGTCAGTGGGACCGGCCAGAGCAGCTCTGGAGGGTGGGATCCTCCAGGGATCACATCCTGAACCTTCCAGGGATCCCATCCTGCACCAGCTCCAGAGTGGGATCCTCCAGGGATCACATCCTGCACCAGCTTCAGAGTAGGCTCCCCCAGGGATCACATCCTGAACCTTCCAGGGATCCCATCCTGCTCCAATGTGGGATCCTCCAGGGACCCCGTCCTGCACCAGCTCCAGAGTGTGATCCTCCAGGGATCCCACCCCACATCATCCAGGGATCCCATCTAGCTTCAGAGTGTGGGATCCTCCAGGGATCACATCCTGCACCATCCAGGGATCACATCCCACACCAGATCCAGAGAGTGAGATCCTCTAGGGATGACATCCCGAACCTTTCAGGGATCCTATTCTGCACCAGTTCCAGTGTGGGATCTTCCAGGGATCCCATCCTCCACCATCCAGGGATCCCATCTAGCTCTAGAGTATGGGATCTTCCAGGGATTCCATCTCACACCAGAATTTGGGATCTTCCAGTGATCCCATCCTGAACCTTCCAGGGATCCCATTCTACACTAGATTCAGAGTGTGGGATCTTCCATGGATCACATCCTGCACCAGAATTTGGGATCCTCCAGGGATCCCATCCTACACCTTCCAGGGATCCCATCCCACACTAGATTCAGACTGTGAGATCCTCCAGGGATCCCATTCCGCACCTGATCCAGAGACTGGGATCCTCCAGGGATCCCATCCTGCACCTTCCAGGGACCCCATCCTACTCCAATGTGGGATCCTCCAGGGATTCCATCCTACACCTTCCAGGGATCCCATCCCGCACCAAGTCCAGATTGTGGGATCTTCCAGGGATCACATCCTGCACCAGAATTTGGGATCTTCCAGTGATCCCATCCTGAACCTTCCAGGGATCCCATTCCGCACCTGATCCAGAGACTGGGATCCTCCAGGGATCCCATTCTGCACCTTCCAAGGACCCCCTCCTGCTCCAATGTGGGATCCTCCAGGGATCCCACCCTGAACCTTTCAGGGATTCCATTCTATACTGGATTCAGAGTGTGGGATCTTCCAGGGATCACATCCTGCACCAGAATTTGGAATCCTCCAGAGATCCCATCCTGCACTTTCCAGGGATCCCATCCCACACTAGATTCAGACTGTGGGATCCTCCAGGAATCCCATTCCGCACCTGATCCAGAGACTGGGATCCTCCAGGGATCCCATCCTGCACCTTCCAGGGACCCCATCCTGCTCCAGTGTGGGATCCTCCAGGGATCCCATCCAGCTCCATCCCCAAGTCCCATTTCCCAGCCACCCCAGGCACTGAAGGCGCCTTCCAGGGCCCTTGTCCCGCACCAAGCCCAGCCTGTGGCACCCTCTGGGCCCCAGGTCCTCTCCAGCACCATCAGGACACCCTCAGGACCCTGTCCTGCAGCCCCTTCCCCACAGATCATCCCATGGGAACCTCCTCCTCCTCCTCCCCATTCCAGGGCTGGAGCTGCTGGAGGTGCTGACTCCAGACCCTTCCCAGCTTTGGGAATCCACGGAGCCGGTCCCAGCTGGGCTGGATCAGCGCCCTCGGCCCTGGCTGTGGTGGGACAGGCCCTGACTGCTCCCCATGGCCGGGGAGCCAGCCTGGAATGTTCTGGGATTAAAGGGACCAGAGGCTTTGCCAGGGTGGCAGAGCTGGGGTCTGGGACAGCACCTGGGGCTGGGGAGGGGGCCTGGGGGGGTCTGGGGGTGCCCATCCTGAGCTCTGCTGGTTCTCCAGTGCTGGGATCCTGTGGGACACCAGAGCCACCATCCTGTAGATCCAAATCATCCGGGGTCAGTGCCTGGAACCCAGCAGGGAGAGATGGAGGGATGGAGGGATGGAGGGATGGATGGATGGATGGATGGATGGATGGATGGATGGATGGATGGATGGATGGATG
>JAWWEX010000084.1:1880818-1892961 GCA_035583215.1 Arremon brunneinucha | reverse complement strand
GCACTCATCTCCACTCATCTGGAAAACCCTGCTCAGGGATTGGGGAATGGAGTCACTTGTCTCCAGGCACCTGGAGAACCCTCTCAGGGATTGGGGAACAGGGCATTCATCTCTGGGCACCTAGAGAACTCCCTCAGGGTGTGGGGAACAGGGAAGTCATCTCCAGAAACCTGGAGAACCCTGCTCAGGGCCTGGGGAATGGAGTCACTCATCTCCTGACACCTGGAGAACCCACTTGGGGATGGGGGAATGGGGCACTCATTTCCAGGCACCAGGGAAGGAATCCCAATGGGATAAGGCAGCAAACAGGAAGGGGTTAATTCCCTGGAGGGGGGAAATTGAGATCCAGGCCTGGGAATAGCTGATCCAGACCAGAATTCCCAGCAGGGAGGTGCCAGGCCTGGGAATAGCTGATCCAGACCAGAATTCCCAGCAGGGAGGTGCCAGGGCTGGGGACAGCTGATCCAGACCAGAATTCCCAGCAGAGAGGTGCCAGGCCTGGGGATAGCTGATCCAGACCAGAATTCCCAGTCACCCTGAGCATTGGGAATGGCACAAACAGCTGTGGACAGCCAGGGTTTGGGCTGTGTGACAAATGGAACCACCAGAGGAACCCCAGGGATTCCCAGCACTGGGAAGAGCAGGAGGAAAAGGGCTGGTGGGACAGGGCAGGGATTCATGGGGGGATTACCCTTGTAATCAATTTCTCTCTCTTTTTCCCTGAAATCCCCGGTTAAATTAAATCCATGCTGGCTTTGGAATATGGTCTTGTCTGCACCTTCACTTGGACAGAGGCATCTTTTACTAACTGGACCCCAAAACTATTCCAGTGTCTCATAAGATTATTCCTGTGTATCCCAACATTATTCCCATGTATAATAACGTTATTCCCATTTATCATATTGTTAATTCCCATGTATCCCAACATCACTCCTGTCTTATAACACTATTCCCATATATTGTATCATTATTCCCATGTATCCCAACATTATTCCCATATATCATAAGGTTATTCCCATATATCACAACATTATTCCCAGGTATCCCAACATTATTCCTGTGTATCCCAACATTATTCCTGTGTATCCTGTGTATCCCAACACTATTCCCACACATCCCAACATAATTCTGGTGTCTCATAACATTATTCCCATGCATAATAACATTATTCCCATATATCGTAACATTGTTCCCATGCACCCCAACACTATTCCCACATATCATAACATTATTCCCATGTATAATAACATTATTCCCATGTATCCCACCATTATTTCCATGTATCCCACCATTATTTCCATGTATCCCACCATTATTTCCATGTATCATAACATTATTCCCATGCACCCCAAGATTATTCCCCCACACCCCAACATCACTCTGGTGTCTCATAACATTATTCCCATGTATAATAACATTATTCCAGTGTGCCCCAACATCATTCCCACCCATCCCAACACCACTCTGGTGCAGAAATAGGACCTCAAAGGACACATCATCCCAACCACCATCCCAAAAATCCTCCCTCTCACCTCCTCCAGGCCGCCGCACCCGGACCCCCACGGACATCCTGGCCATGTTCCGCAGCGTGGTGCTTTGCTGGGAGGGAGGCAGCGATCAGAATCCACCCAAAACATGGGAAACCATCCCCAAAAACGGCCTGAGGGGCTTGGAAGCAGGGAGGGAGGACAGGGAGAGCTGGGACAGGGCTGTCCCCACCCACCTTGCGCGTCTCGTAGAGGGACAGCCCCAGCGAGAAGGTGGAGATGAGGAAGATGCAGGCGGCGTAGTAGTAATAGGCATCACACACCCACAGCACCATGCTGAGCACTTGGAACAGGTAGAAGGGGTTGAGCACCTGCAACAAGGAGAAAAAACAGCTCTGGGAGCTCACCGGGAGACCTCCTTGGGGTGGGAGAACCTCTCCCAGCCCACTATGGGATTTCCAGGATCCTGGAAATGGGGGAGAACCTCCTCCAGCCCATCATGGGATTTCCAGGATCCTGGAAATGAGGGAGAACCTCCTCCAGCCCATCATGGGATTTCCAGGACACTGGAAATGGGAGAGAGCTTCCCCCAGCCCAGTATGGGATTTCCAGGTTCTGTGGAAATGAGGAGAGCTTCCTCCTGCCCAGTATGGAATCTCCATGCTCCTGGAAGTAAGGAGAGCTTCCTCCACGCCATCATGGGATTTCCAGGCTCCTGGAAGTGAGCAGAGCTTCCTCCATCCCATTATGGGATTTCCAGGCTCCTGGAAGTGGGAAGAGCTTCCCCGAGCCCCGTATGGGATTTCCAGGCTCCTGGAAGTGGGAAGAACTTCCTCCATCCCATTATGAGATTTCCAGGCTCCTGGAAGTGGGAAGAGCTTCCCCCAGCCCAGTATGGGATTTCCAGGTGGGAGGAATTTCTCCAAGCTCCTTGGAGGAGGAAAGACTTCCTCCAGCCCATCGTGAGCCTTCCAGGCTCCTGGATGCAGAGGAGAACCCAGCCATGCCCTGGGCTCTTCCCTGGGGCTGGCAGCCCTCAAACCCTCCATCCCCCCTGGAATTCCCTCTGGATGCTGCTCCCAAGGATGTTCAGCCACCTCCACAACCCCTGGGGGCTGCTCCTGTCTGCACCCAGAGGTTCAGGAAGGGTCCCCTCACGGCTCTGTCTTCTCCCCAAATCCTCTCCTCCCTTCCCAAGGGCTGGGAAGCGCTTCCAGAGAGGGACACTGAGAAGGGGAGGGATCTGTCCTGGGAAAATCCACTTGGGAAGCCCAGCCTGGAACCCACCTCCTCCACCAGGAGCCTGGCATAGGACTTGACGGGCACCTCGATGAGGTTGGGGCCGTAGATCTTCCTCCTGAGCGGGGGAAGGACAGAGAGGGAATTTTATCCTTGGGAAGGAGAGGGAAGGAGTTTTATTCTTGGGAAAAGAGAAGGAAGGAGTTTTAACCATGGGAAAAGAGGGAAGGAGTTTTATCCTTGGGAAAGGAGAATTTTACCCTTGGGAAGGAGAAGGAAGCAGTTTTATCCTTGGGAAAGGAAAAGGAAGGAATTTTAACCTTGGGAAAGGAAAGAGAAGGAGTTTGATCCTTGGGAAAAGAGAGGGAAGGAGATTGATCCTTGGGAAAGGAGAATTTGATCCTTCGGAAAAGAGGGGAGGAATTTCACCCTTGGGAAAAGAGGGAAGGAATTTCACCCTTGGGGAAGGAAAGGAATTTTATCCTTGGGAAAAGAAGGAAGGAGTTTGATCCTTGGGGGAAGAGAGGGAAGGAGTTTGATCCTTGGGAAAGGAAAATTTGATCCTTCAGAAAAGAGAGAGAAGGAATTTTATCCTTTGAAAAAGGGAAGGAACTTCATCCTCGGGAAAAGAAGGAAGGGTTTGATCCTTGGGAAAAGAAAGGGAAGGAATTTCATCCTTGGGAAAAGAGGGAAGGAGTTTCACCCTTGGGAAAAGCCACATTTCCAGCTGAGGGCCCCTCATGCTGCCCAGACCCCCAAGAGGAGCCAGGTTATGTGGAGAAGCCAATCCCAGGAATTCCATCCCACCCGGCAATTTGGGGTCTGAGCCTCTGGGATTTTCTGCTCCCTGGAAAAGCCCCAGGAAGCTGCCAGCCCCCACCTGGCACCGTGCTCCTGCTGGTCCAGCCCGGCCTGGCACAGGTGCAGCTCAGCGCAGCTCCAGCCCTCGTCCAGGACGCTGCGCAGCAAAGGAAAACAGGGAGAGAGTCAGACCCAGCGGGGAGGGCGGAACAAACAGCACGGCCAAGGGCTCGGGACAAACCCACCCCTTTGGAAAGGGAGAGTGCCCTGTTCCTTGGCCTCTCTGCAGCCCACGGCTGCCAAGGGAAGGCAACAAAAGGGGCACAGTCCGAGAGAGCTGAGCCGGGAGCGTCCGGCCCTGTCAAACCGCCCCGGCCGGTTCCCTGTGCCCAGGAGCACCCTGAGGGCACCAGGGATGGCTCCTGAGGCCTGGGAGTGCTGAGGGTGATGTCTCAGTGCTTGAGCTTTTGTATTTTCCATGTATTTGTGACCCTGCAGTTCTTTAGTGTGTAACTCCAAACCCCACACACAGTGCCAGCTGCTGCTCCCCCGTTTTGGGCAGACACAGCAATTCCTCTCCAGGCCTGGCACTCAAGGACACCTCAGTGCCTCAGGCCCCCAGAGATTAAACAAAAGGGAGCTGAGGGGAGCAAACCTGGGGTAAATGACTTCTTTAGCTGAAGCTGTGATTGGAGGATTTACCCCCATATGCAAATGAAGCAAAGTCATAAAAGTGTGAAAACCTGTGAGCTGTGGTTCATTTTTGGGAGTAGCCCCTGGGAGGCTTTGTCTGCCCGAAGTGCCTTGACTGAAGGCCCTCAAAAAACACAAAAGTGATTTTATTCCCTTAATTTGGCCTGGCCTCTGTTTTTAGGGAGCCCCAAAAAGGCACCAAGGGACAGGAGATACAGGAGATACAGGGGATGCTGGGGGCAGGAGGGTCCTGAGGGAGCTCAGGGATCTGGGAATGCCAGGATCGAGGAGGATTCTGAGGGAGCCGGGAATGCTGGGATGTAGGAGGATCCTGAGGGAGCTGGGAATGTCAGGATCCAGGAGGATCCTGAGGGAGCTGGGAATGCCAGGATCCAGGAGATCCTGAGGGAGCTGAGGGAGCAGGAACGCCGGTCTCTGGCAGTACCTGACCCTGCAGAAGGCCTGCCGCCGCTCCAGCCACACGTAGCGCATTCCCTGGAACAGGTAATACCTCAGGATGTTCTTCTGCTGGAAAGGGACGGGAAAACAACACATGAGTGGGGTGTGCAGGGACAGGGAGAGGGCCTGGGGGTGGGGAAGGTGCCGGTGCCACCTCGTCCTTGTCGTGCAGCCGCACGGTGTCTCGGCTCTCGTCCTCGTCCGGCACCGCCACAGCCACGCTGCTCCTGCGCTCCGGCTGGGCCCCGGGGTGCTGCTCCAGGCTGCGGGGGAACTGCGCTCAGCCTGGGCTGTCACCCTCCCTCAGGGACACTGGGGCTCAGTCATGGCCTGTCATCCTCCCTCAGGGACACCTGGGCTCAGCCACCCTCCCTCGGAGACATCCGGGCTCAGCCTGGCCTGTCACCCTCCATCAGGTGACAGCAGGACTCAGCCCTGGCCTGCCTCAGAGCCTCCCTCACAGCCAAGGGACACCCGGGCTCAGCCGCGGCCTGCCACCCTCCCTCAGGGACACTCGGGCTTGGCAACCAGCCCTTGGGGACACCTGGGCTCAGCCACCCTCCCTTGGGGACATCGGAGCTCAGCCATGGCCTGCCACCCTCCCTCAGGGCCAGGGGACACCTAGGCTCAGCCCTGGCCTGTCATCTTCCCTCGGGGACACCCGAGCTCAGTCATGGCCTGCCACCCTCCATCAGGGGACACTGGGGCTCAGCTCTGGCCTGCCACCCTCCATCAGAGCCAGGGGACACCTGGGCTCAGCCACCCTCCCTTGGGGATACCCGGGCTCAGCCTGGCCTGTCACCCTCCATCAGGGGACATCATGGCTCAGCCTGGCCTGCCACCCTCCCTCAGGGACACTGGGGCTCAGTCACCCTCCCTCAGGGACACTGGGGCTCAGTCACCCTCCCTTGGGGACACTGGGGCTCAGTCACCCTCCCCAGAGCCAGGAGTGGCCCCGCACCCTTCAGGGACAGACCCCGGCTCACCTGGCCTCGCCCAGCGGCTCCGTGAGCACCTTGGTGGTGAAGCACTGCCCAAAACGGTCCTGAAACACAGGGATGGGGGACTGGGAATGCCTGGAGTGTTCCCAGCTCCTTCCAGAACCTGGGAAGGCCCTGGACACCCATCCCAGGTGAGGGATGAGGTTTGGAGACAAGGAAGAGAAATTCCAAGCTGGGCAGGCTGGGATGGAAGGGGGAAACATGGAGTTATTTTGGGAATAATAATGATTCCTGGAATGGGACAATTTTAGGAATTATAATGATAATAAATTCTTGGAATAATCTGGTGCTTGAGGAAAGGAGATGGCAGACACAGGCAGGAGGACAAGGAGAGAGAACATTCACAGGGTCCTGTTGGGAATCTGGGGCAGAGCCCAACCCTGGATCCACAGAATCCACCCCCTGATCCACAGAATGCAATCCCAGAATCCAACCCTGGATCCACAAAATCCAATCCCAGACCCACAAAACCCAACCCTCTATCCACAGAGCCCAAACCTGCATCCACAGAATCCCACCCCAGACCCAAGAGAATCCAACCCCAAACCCACGGAATTCAACTCCCAGTCCACAGAATCCAACCCCACACCCACAGAAGCCTATCTCAGATCGAGAGAATCAACACCAGATCTACAGAATCCAACTCCCAATCCACAGAATCAACCTGGGATCCACAAAATCCAACCTCAGATCCACAGAATCCTAACTCAGACCCACAGAACCCAACCTGAGACCCACAGAATCCAACCCTGGATCCACAGAGCCCAACCCCAGACCAAAAGAATCCAACCCCAGACCCACAGAGCCCAACCCCAGACCAAAAGAATCCAACCCCAGACCCACAGAATCCAACCCCGCAGCCACAAAATTCAACCTCAGATCCACAGAATCCAACCCCAGACCCACAAAATCCAAATCTAGACCCACAGAATCCAACTCCCAGTCCACAGAATCCAACCCCTGACCCAAAGAATCCAACCCCGGACCCACAGAATCAACCTTGGATCTGCAGAATCCAACCTCAGATCCACAGAATCCAACCCCAGACCCAAAGAATCCAACCCCGGATCCACAGAACCCCGTCCCCAGACCCACAGAACCTCACCCCAGACCCACAGAATCTAGCCCCAGACCCACAGAACCCCACCCCAGACCCACAGAACCCCAGCCCAGACTCCCTCCCAGGCTCCCAGGCTGGGAACCCCGGCCGGGATCCCGTGGCACTCACCCTGATGATGAGCCAGTCGGCCTGGCCCAGGGCGCAGGGCTGGCACTTGGCCTGCACCTCCAGGCTGGGCTTCCAGTGGAAGAGCAGCAGGAGCAGCCCCGCGCTCAGCACGGAGCCCGCGTGGCACAGCAGCACCCGCCACGGCCGGCGCTGGTAACCCATCACCTCCTGGGGACAGGGAACGCGGGGATCAGCGGGGATCGATCACTGGGCATCAGTCACTGGGGATCAATCACTGGGGATCAATCACTGGGGATCAGTGGGAATCGATCACTGGGGATCACTAAGGATCAATCATTGGGGATCACTGGGAATGAATCATTGGGAATGAATCACTGGGAATCACTGGGGATAGATCACTGGGGATCGCTGGGAATCAATCACTGGGGATCGCTGGGAATCAATCACTGGGGATCAATCACTGGGGATCGCTGGGAATGAATCGCTGGGAATCGATCACTGGGGATCACTGGGAATTGATCACTGGGGATCACTGGGAATCAATCACTGGGAATTGATCACTGGGAATCACTGGGGACGAATCACTGGAGCTCACTGGGAATCACTGGGCATCAATCACTGGGCATCACTGGGGATCAATCACTGGGGACCAATCACTGGGGATCACTGGGAATGAATCACTGGGAATCAATCACTGGGAATAACCGGGAATCACTGGGAATCAATCATTGGAAATCACCAGCAATCAATTACTGGAAATCAGTCACCGGGAATCAATCACCTGCACCCGGCTGCTCAGACATAAAATCAGCTAAAATCCATTACCAACCACTAAACCCTGAACTCCGCAAATCCCAGCGTGACCGAGCCCCAGGCAGGGAAATCCAAGGGGCTGGAAAAGCAGCACCTGGGGGTGTGGGGAGCCCCGGGATGGGTGTGGGAGACCCCCCAGACCAGACCTACCATGTGGGCCGGGTCGGTGTCCGGCTGCAGCGTCCCGTAGCCCGGGCGCCGGGCCCCCAGCAGCCGGCTGCTGTCTGCAAATCCACCAGAAACAGGAGCAGGGTCAGCAGAGGGGCTGCTCAGCCCTGGGGCTGTGCTCCCCAGGATGAGGGGGTGGCTCCTGGCCCATCCAGCCGGGATCGCTGCCCCCTCATCCTCCCGGGCACGTGACGGTCACGGGGACGACGCCGGAGCAGCCCCGGGATTTCTGGCGTTATCCCAGGAGCTCCGCGGGCACGGGAAGGGAGCAGGGCTGGGCCGGAGCCAGGCCAGCTCTCCCTGCCACTTTTCCAGCTCGTTTGCTCCTTGTTTGCTCCCTGCGTTTGCTCCTGGCCGCCAAAAAATTGGCATTTCCCAGTTTTAACCATGCTCCAGTTCCTGTCAGGCTCTGCTGCACCCCAAAGCCCAGCCTTGGAAATTGGGATCAGGAATCATCCCTGGGATCCCTCCAGGTGGGATCTCAACCATCACCCTCCGTGCCTGAAGCTGAACCTGCTCATTCCCTAAATCCAGGATGGATCAAAAGTCAATGAACCTGCTCATTCCCTAAATCCAGGATGGATCACAAATCACTGAGCCTGCTCATTCCCTAAATCCAGAATGGATCACGAGTCACTGAGCCTGCTCATTCCCTAAATCCAGGATGGATCACAGGTCACTGATCATTCCCCAAATCCAGGATGGATTATGAATCACTGGACCTGCTCATTCCCTAAATCCAGGATGGATCAAGAATCACTGGACCTGCTCATTCCCTAAATCCAGGATGGATCACGATCACAGCATTCCCAAGGCTGGGATCTCAGAGCAGCAGTGGGGACGCAACACGTGGCACAAGCACGGAGCTGGGAGCTGTTCCCACTCCTGGAACACGTGGATATTTCCTGCCTGAGCCAGGGTTGGGTTTCCAGGAGGGCACAGAGACCAGCTCAAGGATTTACACTGGAAAAACCGCCCCGGCTGCATTCCTGCTGCTCCCTGTCCACCACAAAGCTCCTCTGCAGGGGACAGAAGCCATTCATTAAAAACATTCCCTGGTTTTGGTGATCCCGGTGGGGGGATCTGTCTCCAGCTCCCACAGCTGGTCTTCCCCCACGGGATAAATTTGGAGGTGGGGAATTGAGGGATGAGCCTGAGGGATGGTTCAGTAAAACAAAAGCTGGACCAGGAGCCAAGAAAAGGAAGGGAGGGGTCAGCTGTCCCCAGTGCCAGCCTGAAATTCTGCAAAAAGCAGGAATTCTGCAAAAAGCAGGAATTCCAGCCGCAGGGACACCGGGAGTGCTGTCCTTCCCAAAGGCAGGACAAAGGACAGGGCGGGGGGGGGGGTCATGCACAAGGGATTTTCCCGGAATCTGCAGGAGCGGGGGAAGCATCCAAACAACCTGAAACCAGCCCGGTTCCCTATCCAGAGCCCCTGGGCAATGGGAAGCCCGGCCTGAACCAAACTATCCCGGCTATTCCTGATCCTACAGCAACAAATCCTTGGGAGGAACCAGGCGGCTCCGCACAGCCCCGTCCCGTGGGATTCCAGCCCTGTTTCGTGAGATTCTGGTCCCGTCCCGGGGGGATTCCAGCCCCATTCCCGGCGAATTCCTCCCCTCCTGCTCCTATCCTGGTTGTTCCCAAAGCTCGGCAGGTGAGGAGAAGCCCCGGCACAGACTCACCCCGCCTCATCCTGCCGGGAGCGCCCGCGGAGCCACTCCCGACAGGGGTGGGATCGGCCGGGATGGGATCGGTCAGGATGGGATCGGGAAGGGTGGAATCGATCAGGATGGGATCGGCTGGGCTGGGATAGGTCAGGATGGGGTCGGGAAAGGTGGGATCGGTCAGGATGGGATCGGCCGGGATGGGATCGGCTGGGCTGGGATCAGTCGGGATGGGATCGGTCAGGGTAGGATCGGCCGGGCTGGGATCGGTCGGACTGGGATTGGCCGGGCTGGAGTCCGTGGGGATGGGACCAGTCGGGCTGGGACCGGCGGCGCCGCCATCCCCGGTGCCCCCGCGGCCGCGGCCCGGCAGATCCCGAGCGCAGCGGCCGCGCTGCCGCCGCAGTCCCGGCCCCGAGGCCACTCCTTGTCGGCAAACACAGCGCGGGGGCTCCTGGATGTCCCTTCCCCGCCTCCGCATCCTGGGAAATCCCCCGGAGCCCTGCACAGAGCTCTGCTCTCTGCTTCCCTCCCCGCAGCTAAAACAGGAGGAGGATAAGGGCCAGGAGAGGCTGGAACCCCGGAGAGGGCTCAGCATGCACCGGCCCGGCTGGTCTGGGAGCAAAGATCCCGCACTGCTGATGGATGAGCACGGCCAAAATCCCACCTGGAGCTCCCTGCAGCTGCCTGGCTCCGAGTCCAGGCCCTGCCCTGTCCTCTCGGGCGGAAATTTGGGAAGAGGCTGCTCTGGATGCTCCCACAGCCACTGCACATCCTGGCAGGGGGGGTGAACCCTCGGGCTCCGGAGCACAGAGCCAGAAGCCAGGATGGGATTGGGATCCAAGACCTGGCTGGGGAGCAGCTGGGAATGCCAGGTCCTTGTCCCAGCATTTGGATCCGAGTCACAGCCCCCTCCCCAGCAGCGGAACACATGGAAAACAGATGGATGCTGCTCCCAGAGACTTCTCCATCAGCTTCCCTGGGCAGCCCTGGCCCTTCCCGAGCCCCTTTCAGGAAGCAAACAAACCCCAAGGGGGCCTGGAGACCTCCTATTGCTCCCATGGTTCCTGGGCACCATCCATCCATCCATCCATCCATCCATCCAGGCCGGAAGCTGCACACAAGATCAGGAAGCTCCATCCAAGGAAGTTTCCGTTCCAACCACTGAGGGTGATGGGATGGGGTTGGCAAGGCCAGCTCGGGGAGATGGGGACATGGAAAATCAGGAAAAGGCAAAATTTGGGAAAGAGAGACCCCATAAGGAAGTGTTTGGGTCATGGAGGTTGAACTGAACCCAGGAGGATCTCCCAGAGCCTTTGGAAGAGAGCAGAGCCCTAGGGCAGGGTTGGGCTGAGATCCTGGTGATTCTCCTGCCCTTCCCATGGATCCCACAGGAACCATCCCAGCCAGACAGGGACATGGGGCCCTTCTCATGGATCCTACAGGAACCCATCCCAGGCAGAGAGGGACACGCTGCCCCTCCCACGGATCCCACACAACTGGTCCCAGTCAAACAGGGACACGCTGTCCTTCCCGTGGATCCCACACACCAAACCCATCTGACCAGGCAGTCAGGTCCTCCTGGAAAAACAGCCCAAGGCTGGAGGAACAAAGGCTGAGACGGGCCTGATGCAAGGTGGGGACGTGGAAAACCAGGACTGGGACTCCCCAGTGCTGGGAAATCCATGCCCAGGCATCAAACCCCTGAGACAGCTGAGGAACAAATTCCTGGGAATTCCCAGCAGCCCCGTCCGCCTGCACCGGTTGTGGTTTGGGATTTTGGAGAGCTCCTCTGTGAGGAGTGGGGCTGTGCCCTGTGCCAGTGAGATCCCAGCATTCCAACCCTGCTGGCACAGGGGGATCCTCCCTGGCACCCAAACCCAGTCTGGAGGGGAGTGCCAGGAACATCCCAGCTTGGGGAACACCGCGGTGTGAGCGGGAAAACAGCGGGTTCACACCCCAACCCCACATTTCCCCCAATTCCGGGTAAATGAGGGCTCCTCCCTCCTTAGGAAGAGGGGCTGCACTCCTGGCATTCCCGATGGGAAGTGAGGAACCGGGGGGGAACATCTCCAGCAACCCTTAAATCAGGAACTGAGGGAGAAAAGGGGGAGCTTGGACCCCTGAGCGCTGCTCGGCTGCGGATTGGGATTGGGGTGGGTGAGGGGGATCCCAGGGATCTGAGTGGGATCACACAGGGATGGGACTCCCAGAGCACCCAGGGATGTCCCCCCTGCCCTTCCCTGCCTGGAGGAAATGTCCCAGCAGGAAAGGGCCAGGAAAGGGGTGAAAGTCACTTGGCAGCGCCGCTCCCGCATTCCCAGGAATGGGAATCCTGGCTGGGAGCTCTAGAAGGATCCGGAACCCCAGGTGCCCTTTTCCCACCCTGCATCTCATTCTGTTGTTCATCCATAAAAAAAAATCCCTGGGATTGCTCCAGGATGGGATCTAAGCGGTGACGGGTCCTTTCGACCCCAAATCCCAGCCCGTTTTCCATGACTCTCATGGGAGAGGGACGGGAGGGTTCCCAAATTCTGGGTGGGATCCACACAAGGGAAATGGCTCTGGGAGGGCCGAGGGGAACCGGGGTGGGGTTTGGGGACTGGGGACAGTGGGGTTTGGAGAG
>JAWWEX010000084.1:1857791-1868787 GCA_035583215.1 Arremon brunneinucha | reverse complement strand
TGGGATGGGATGGGATGGGATGGGATGGGATGGGATGGGATGGGGGGTAATGGGATCAGAGCTCCCCTGGCAAGCCCAGCTCCCAGCCCTGAGCTGTGGGATGGGCTGTGGGACTGGAAGGGGCTGAGAGCTCAGCTGTGACCCTGAGGGTTTCAGCACTGAAGCTGCAGTTCTGACCAGTTTCTGGCGATCCTCTATGGACTGCAGGTACTGCTGCTTGCCCTCCTTGGACTCGTCCTTCTTCTTCAGGTAGGGCTCGATGGATTTGTACTGGGCATAGAAGTTACTCAGGTCCTGGGGCAGGAAAAGCACAGGGATCTGGTTATGGGGCTGAGGAGAATCAAGGAACATCCCCAGATGGATCCACCCCAAATCCCAGCCCTGCTGTCCTGGGGGCAAGGAAAGCACAGGGATCTGGTTATGGGGCTGAGGAGAATCAAGGAACATCTCCATCCTCAAATCCCACCCAGATGGATGCACCCCAAATCCCAGTCCTGCTGTCCACCCCAAATCCCATCCCTGCTGTTCTGGGGCAGGAAAAGCACAGGGACCTGGTTATGGGGCTGAGGAGAATTAGGGAACATCCCCATCCCCAAATCCTAGCCCTGCTGATCACCCCAAATCCCAGCCCTGCTGTCATTGGGGCAGGAAAAGCACAGGGATCTGGTTATGGGGCTGAGGAGAATCAAGGAACATCCCCATCCCCAAATCCCAGTCCTGCTGTCCACCCCAAATCCCACCCTGCTGTTCTGGGGCAGGAAAAGCACAGGGACCTGGTTATGGGGCTGAGGAGAATCAGGGAACATCCCCAGCTGGATACACCCCAAATCCCACCCCAAATCCCACTCCTGCTGTTCTGGGGCAGGAACAGCACAGGGATCTGGTTCTGGGGCTGAGGAGAATTAGGGAACATCCCCATCCCCAAATCCCAGCCCTGCTGATCACCCCAAATCCCAGCCCTGCTGTCATTGGGGCAGGAAAAGCACAGGGATCTGGTTATGGGGCTGAGGAGAATCAAGGAACATCCCCATCCCCAAATCCCAGCCCTGCTGTCCACACCGTGGGGCCCTGACCCCTCCCTTCAGCCCCACCCTGGGGGCACAGCCTCTTCCCAAAATCCCCAAATCCCCCCTAAATCCCTTCCTGGCACAGCCTCACCCCAAATTCACACCTGAGCAGGAGGTGCCATTCCCTCCCCAGAGCTGCCACATTCCAGGCCAGCACACCTTGACTCACCGGGAGCCACCCAAGTGACACCTGGCCCTGGTGGCAGCTGCCACTCCCTGTCCCAGCCCTGGCTGTCCCCTGGCCCTGCACTCACCGGGACCAGGTCCTTCACCACGTACATGTGGGGCAGGGGGTAGATTTTGGTGACTTTGCTGAGGTCACTGTCGATTTTTTTGATGCAGGCCAGGGTGTTGCCGCCGGCGATGTTCATGGCGCAGGAGCCGCAGATCCCTGAGGGGGAACAGCAGAGCCAAGGGTGGGATTGTCACTGCTGGCCCCAAAAATCCACCTGGGTTGTGCTGGGGAATCTCTGCTTGGTCCTTCCAAATCCATCAGGATCCCAAAAAAACTCTTCCCAACATCAAGGGTTTTGGGAAACCACTTTGAACCCACCAGGGTCTTCACCCATCCCAGAAAACCTCCTGGAAAGGCTCTTCCCAACCTGCTGGGATCCACAATAACCCCAAGAAATCTCTTCTCACCATACCAGGTGAGTCTGATATGTTTCCTGTGCCAGAAAACCTCCTGGAAAGGCTTTTCCCAACCTTCTGGGATCCTCACTTATAACCCCCAAAAATCTCTTCTCAGTACACCAGGGTCCTCCACCATCCTAGAAGACCTCCTGGAAAGGCTCTTCTCGATCCTCACTTGCTCCAAAAAATCTCTTCTCACCACACCAAGGTCCTCACCCATTCCAGAAAACCTCTTGGGAAGGCTCTTCCCAACCTGCTGGGATCCTCACTTACCCCGAAAAAATCTCTTCTCACCACACCAAGGTCTTCACTTATCCCACAAAACCTCCTGGAAAGGCTCTTCCCTACCTGCTGGGATCCTCACCTATCCCAAAAAATGTCTTCTCACTACACCAAGGTCTTCATTTATGCCAGAAAACTTCCTGGAAAGGCTGTTCCCAACTTTCTGGGATCCTCACTTACCCCAAAAAGTCTCTTCTCACCACACCAGGGTCCTCACCCATCCCAAAAAAATTGGTCACAGGTTCTGGAAAAGCCTCCTGCTCCTCCACCAGACGCCTCACCCATTCCCAAAAACCCTTTTGTGTTCTATCAGTGTCCTCACCTGTCCCAGAAAACCTCCTGGAAATGGTCTCCCAACCTTCTGGGATCCTCACTTACTCCAAAAATCTCTTCTCACCACACCAAGGTCCTCACCCGTCCCACAAAACCTCGTCACAGGTTCTGGATAAGGGTCCTGCTCCTCCACCAGAGGCCTCATCCATCCCCAAAAAACCTTCTTGTTCTATCAGTGTCTTCATCTGTCTTGGAAAACCCCTTCCCAACCCACTAGGGTTCCCACCTGTCCCAGAAAACCTGGAAAGGTTCTTCCCAACCTGCTGGGATCCTCACTTACCCCGAAAAAATCTCTTCTCACCACACCAGGGTCCTCACCCATCCCAAAAAAACTTGTCACAGGTTCTGGAAAAGCCTCCTGCTGCTCCTCCAGGGGCCTCACCCATCCCCCAAAAAACCCTTCTTGTTCTATCAGTGTCCTCACCTGTCCTGGAAAACCCCTTCCCAACCCACCAGGGTCCCCATCTGTCCCAGAAAACCAGGAAAGGTTCTTCCCAACCTTCTGGGATCCTCACTTACCCCAAAAAGTCTCTTCTCACCACACCAAGGTCCTCACCCATCCCAGAAAACCTCCTGGAAATGGTCTCCCAACCTTCTGGGGTCCACAATAACTCCAAAAAGTCTCTTCTCACCACACCAGGGTCCTCACCCATCCCAAAAAAACTCGTCACAGGTTCTGGAAAAGCCTCCTGCTGCTCCTCCAGAGGCCTCAGCCATCTCCAGAAAACACTTTGTGTTCTATCAGGGTCCTCACATGTCCTGTAAAACCTCTTCCCAATCCCCCAGATTCCCAAAAAACCTCTTCCCAATCCACCAGATTCCCAAAAAAACCCTCCTACTCCACCAGGATCTTCATCCATCCCACAAATGCCCCAAAAGAGAAGAAGGTCAGAATTCCCCACTGGGGCTGAAAGATTTTGAACTTCAGCAGGGATCAAACACAGGAGCTGCTTCCATCAGCACCTAAACCCCTTTTCCATGGGGCAGCTCCTTCCCCAGCAGCAAATGAGGGGGTTTGGGTTTGATTTAGGGAGGGGACAACATCCAGCTCTGCTCTCGGGTTTGGGACATGAGGTGGGGGATGAGAGAGGAATAAAATGAATAAAAAATTAAAAACCACAACAAAAAATGGCATTAAAATGTGGGGAGAGAGAACGCCAGGGCTGGCAGGGATGGAAGGGACCTCTGGGAACCATCCAAACCTGGAGAAGGTGGCACTGGAAGGTGTCCAAGGGGGTTTGGGACCTCCCTGGGCTCTGTCCAACTTTTTTTACTCCTAAAATCCCCAGCTGAGCCTGGTTTTGTCCCTCCTTTCTGTGCTGGGAGCTCACAGGATGGACCCAAGTGACAGCGAACTCACACACCTCACTTGACCCTTTTTCCCTCTAAAAGTTGGAGCTGGAATTCCACTCCAGGGAAAAAACTTTTTTTTTCCTCCAAAGGTTCAGCAGGAATTTTGGTGTTTTAATGGAATTTTTGTGTTTTAATGGAATTTTTGTGCTTTAATTTGTGGCTGCTGCTCCTTGTCCTGTCTCTGGGCACTGCTGGGAAGGGTCTGGGAGCATCCCCTGGAAATATCTGTAAGGATTGATGGGATCCCCTCTCAGCCTCCCCATCTCTGCAACAAACAGGGAATAAAATGCCTCAAATTATCCCTGAAATTCAGGATTGGAATTCAGGAGCTCCCTCCCCTCGTGCCCATTCCCAGGGCACAAACTGCCCTCCCAAAGGTGACAGGAGTGTCCTTCCTTTCTGTGCTGGGAGCTCACAGGATGGACCCAAGTGACAGCAAACTCACAAACCTCACTCCACTCTTTTTCCCTCTAAAGCTGGAGCTGGATTCCACTCCAGGAAAAGAACTTTTTTCCCAAAGGTTCAGCAGGAATTTTGGTGTTTTAATGGAATTTTTGTGTTTTAATGGAATTTTTGTGCTTTAATTTGTGGCTGCTGCTCCTTGTCCTGTCTCTGGGCACTGCTGGGAAGGGTCTGGGAGCATCCCCTGGAAATATCTGTAAGGATTGATGGGATCCCCTCTCAGCCTCCCCATCTCTGCAACAAACAGGGAATAAAATGCCTCAAATTATCCCTGAAATTCAGGATTGGAATTCAGGAGCTCCCTCCCCTCGTGCCCATTCCCAGGGCACAAACTGCCCTCCCAAAGGTGACAGGAGGACAAAAACAGCCCCACAAAGGGATGAAATGACCCCTGTGAGGTTCCTCCCACTGCAGAAAGGCTGCCAGGCATTTTGCAGGCAGCTGGGAGGGGAGCAGGGCCTGCAGCAGGAATGTGGGACTGGGGGAGCCTCAGAGGGGCAGGATGGAACCAGCCCGGCCTGAAAACCCGTCCTGAGCAGGGGAAATATTCAGGGCAGGAGTTGTGGCTGTCTGGGAGCCCCAGCCTGTGTGGAATTCCTGCCCTGTCATGCAGATTCCAGGGGAAAAGGTGCCTCAGGAGTGCTGCTCTCCATTCCCACCCCAGACAAAACATCCACAGGCACTGCCTGCCCTGAGACTGCCCTGCCTGCAGAGCCACCTGGTAATGCAGAGTCATTGCAGCCAGGAGTGCACTCACACAGCTCAGCACAGCCTGAAATCCAGAGTCACTGCAGCCAGGAGTGCACTCACACAGCCCAGCACAGCCTGAAATCCAGAGCCACTGCAGCCTGGAATGCAACCCCACTGCTCAGCAGGACCTGATATCCAGAGTCATTCCAGCCAGGAATGCACTCACACAGCCCAGCAGGACCCCTAAATCCAGAGCCATTGCAGCCTGGAATTCACTCACACAGCCCAGCACAGCCTGAAATCCAGAGTCATTGCAGCCTGGAATGTACTCCTACAGCTCAGCAGGACCCTAAATCCAGTCATTCCAGCCTGGAATGCAACCCCACAGCCCAGCACGACCCTAAATTCAGAGTCATTCCAGCCTGGAATGCAACCCCACAGCTCAGCACTACCCGAAATCCAGAGTCATGGCAGCCAGAAATGCACTCTCACAACTCAGCAGCTCAGCAGGACCCTAATCCAGAGTCAATCCTGCCAGGAATGCAACCCCACAGCCCAGTAAACCCCCTAAATGCAGAGCCATTCCAGCCAGAACTGCACACCCACAGCCCAGCAGCTCAGCAGGACCCCTAATCCAGAGAGCCATTCCAGGCAGGAATGCACTCCCACAGCCCAGCATAACCTGAAATCCAGAGTCATTCCAGCCTGGAATTTGCTCACACAGCTCAGCATGACCTGAAATCCAGAGCCATTCCAGCCAGGAATGCACTCACAGAGCCCAGCAGGACCCCAAATCCAGAGTCACTCCAGTGAGGAGTGCAACCCCACTGCTCAGCACAACCTGAAATCCAGAGCCATTCCAGCCTGGAATGCAACCCCACAACTCAGCAGCTCAGCAGGACTCTAATCCAGAGTCACTCCTGCCAGGAATGCACTCCTACACCTCAGCAGGACCCTAAATCCAGAGTCCTTCCAGCCAGAACTGCACTCCCACAGCCCAAGAGCCCAGCATGACCCGAAATCCAGAGCCATTCCTGCCAGGAATGCACTCCCACAGCCCAGCCTGACCCCAAATCCAGAGTCATTCCAGCCAGGAATGCACTCCTACACCTCAGCAGGACCCTAAATCCAGAGTCACTCCAGCCAGGAATGCACTCCTACACCTCAGCAGGACCCTAAATCCAGAGTCCTTCCAGCCTGGAATGCACTCCCACAGCCCAGCCTGACCCTAAATCCAGAGGGCCATTCCAGCCAGGAATGCACTCCCACAGCCCAGCCTGACCTGTGACTCAGGAGTTTTTCCCAGGGGAAGTCTGGGAGCAGCCCCAAACCACATCTGGGAGCAGCCACAACCCCAAACCAGCAGTGCCACAACCCCAAACCAGCAGTGCCACAACCCCAAACCAGCAGTGCCACAACCCCAAACCAGCAGTGCCCTTTTCCCCACTCCAGCCCTGCCCTCGGCCCGAGGGCCAAGCAGGAGATTCCTGGAGCTGTTCCTCGAAGTCCCGAGCGCTCTCTCCCAGTTCACCCAGTGTGATTCCCACAGCAGCTCTGGCACAGCCCCCACTGCCCCCACCCCAGCCCCACTGCTGGAATCTCTCCCTGAGCTCCCCACGCACTGGGAGGCGGCACAGGAACCAGACTGGGAGAGAAACTGGGACAACTGGGAGCTGTGGAAGGAATTACTGGAGCTGGCAGCTCACAACTGTGTCATTACACCCTGGGAGCACCAACTCCTGCTTTACTCCCTGGTTCATTTGGGTGTTTCATCCCCATGGGTGGAGGAGAGTTTTACTCCTTGGGTCACTCAGGTGTTTTATCCCCAGAGATAGGAGGAGAGGGGTTCTGAGCAGTTTTACTCCCTGGTTTATTTGGGTGTTTTATTCCCACAGAGGGAGGAGAGGGGTTCTGAGGAGTTTTACTCCTTGGGTCACTCGGATGTTTTATCCCCACTGGTGAGAGGAGAGGGGTTCTGAGCAGTTTTATCCTTGGTATTTTATCCCCAGAAATGGGAGGAGAGGGGTTCTGAGCAGTTTAACTCCTTGGGTCACGTGGGTGTTTTATCCCACAGTGGGAGAAGAGAGGTTCTGAGGAGTTTTACTCCCTGGTTCATTTGGGTGTTTCATCCCCAGAAGTGAGAGGAGAGGGGTTCTGAGCGGTTTTACTCCCTGGTTTATTTATGGGTGTTTTATCCCCACGGGTGGGAGGAGGGAGTTCTGAGCAGTTTTACTCCTTGGGTCACTTGGTTTTATCCCCATAGGTGGAGGAGAGTTTTACTCTTTGGGTCACTTGGGCATTTTATCCCCAGAAGTGAGAGGAGGGGTTCTGAGCAGTTTTACTCCTTGGTGTTTAATCCCCAGAGATGGGAGGAGAGGGGTTCTGAGCAGTTTTACTCCCTGGTTTATTTGGGAGTTTTATCCCTGTGGGTGGGAGAGGAGAGGTTCTGAAGAGTTTTACTCCTTGGTTCATTTGGGTGTTTTATCCCCATGGGTGGGAGGAGGGAGTTCTGAGCAGTTTTACTCCTTGGGTCACTTGGGTGTTTTATCCCACAGTGGGAGGAGAGGGGTTCTGAGCAGTTTTACTCCCTGGTTTATTTGGGTGCTTTATCCCCATGGGTGGGAGGGGAGGGGTTCTGAGCAGTTTTACTCCTTGGTGTTTTATCCCCAGAAGTGAGAGGAGAGGGGTTCTAAGCAGTTTTGCCCCCTGGTTAACTTAGGTGTTTTATCCCCAGAGATGGGAGGAGAGGGGTTCTGAGCACTTTTACTCCCTGGTTCACTTGTTCATCCCCATGGGTGGAGGAGAGTTTTATCCCTTGGTTCACTCAAGTGTTTTATCCCCAGAGATGAGAGGAAAGGGGTTCTGAGCAGTTTAACTCCTTGGTTCACTTGGGTGCTCTATCCCTAGTGGGAGAAGAAGGGTTCTGAGGAGTTTTACTCCCAGGTTCATTTGGGTGTTTTACCCCCATGGGTGGGAGAGGAGAGAGTTCTGAGCAGTTTTACTCCCTGGGTCACTCAGGTGTTTTATCCCCAGGGATGTGAGAAGAAGGGTTCTGAGCAGTTTTACTGTTTAGTTCACTTGGTTTTATCCCCACGGGTGAAGGAGAGTTTTACTCTCTGGGTCACTTGGGTGTTTTATCCCCAGAGATGGGAAAAGAAGGGTTCTGAACAGTTTTACCCCCTGGTTCATTTGGGAGTTTTATCCCCATGGGTGGGAGAGGAGGGGTTCTGAGCAGTTTTACTCCTTGGTTCACTTGGTTTTATCCCCATGGGTGGAGGAGAGTTTTACTTCTTGGTTCACTCGGGTAGTTATCCCCAGGGGTGTGAGAGGAGGGCTTCTGAGGAGTGTTACTCCTTGGTATTTTATCCCCAGAAGTGAAAGGAGAGAATTCTGAGCAGTTTCACTCCCTGGTGAACTTGGGTGTTTTATCCCCACGGGTGGGAGGAGAGGGGTTCTGAGTAGTTTCACTCCCTGCTTTATTTGGGTGTTTTATCCCCAGATGTGGGAGAAGGCTTCTGAGGAGTTTTACTCCTTGGTTCATTTGGGTGTTTCATCCCCACGAGTGGGAGGAGGGAGTTCTGAGCAGTTTTACTCCCTGGTTCATTTGGGTGTTTTATTCCCACAGAGGGAGGAGAGGGGTTCTGAGGAGTTTTACTTCTTGGGTCACTTGGATGTTTTATCCCCACAAGTGACAGGAAGGGCTCTGAGCAGTTTTACTCCTTGGTATTTTATCCCCACAGGTGGAGAAGAGGGGTTCTGAAGAGTTTTACTACTTGGTTCATTTGGGTGTTTTATCCCCCAGTGGAAGGAGAGGGGTTCTGAACACTTTTACTCCCTGGTTCATTAGGGTGTTTTAGCCCCATGGGTGGGAGAGGAGAGATTCTGAAGAGTTTTACTCTTTGGTGTTTTATCCCCAGAGATGAGAGGAAAGGGGTTCTGAGCAGTTTTACTCCTTGGGTCACTCAGGTGTTTTATCCCCAGGGATGTGAGAGGAGAGGGGTTCTGAGGAGTTTTACTCCCTGGTTCATTTGGGTGTTTTATCCCCACAGGTGGGAGGAGAGGGGTTCTGAGGAGTTTCACTCCCTGGTTTATTTGGGTGTTTTATCCCCAGGGATGTGAGAGGAGGGGTTCTGAGGACTTCTATTCCTTGGTTCAGTCAAGTGTTTTATCCCCAGATGTGGGAGGGGGTTCTGAGCAGTTTTACTCCCTGGTTCATTCAGGTGTTTCATCCCCATGGGTGAGAGAGGAGAGGATCTGAGGAGTTTTACTGCTTGGTGTTTTATCCCCAGAGATGGGAGGAGAGGGTTCTGAGCAATTTTACTCCTTGGTTCACTCGAATGATCATCCCCATGAGTGGGAGGAGAGGGTTCTGAGCAGTTTTATTCCTTACTTCACTTGGTTTTACCCCCATGGGTGGAGGAGACTTTTACTTCTTCATTCACTCAGGTGTTTTATCCCCAGGGATGTGAGAAGAGGGGTTCTGAGGAGTGTTACTCCTTGGTGTTTTATCCCCAGGGATGTGAGAGGAGGGTTCTGAGCTCCCTGGGGCTCCCACAGCCAGCATTCCAAGGCCATTCCAGGTGGGAATGTGCTGTCCCTAAGCACACACAGCACTCCAAGGCCATTCCAGGTGGGAATGTGCTGTCCCTAGGCACACACAGCACTCCAGGTGGGAGTGTTCTGTCCTTACCCTCCCTGCAGGACCTGCGGAAGGTCAGCGTGGAGTCCATCTCGTTCTTGATCTTGATCAGGGCATCGAGCACCATGGGCCCACACCTGCAGCACAAATCCCAAATCAGAGCCCCCACATGCAGGGTGTGACCCCTGCACCCACCCTCAGCAGCACCTAAAGGGGTTTTTAGCAATTCCTATGAATTCTGTGGGAATCCCAGGGATCCCACAGGGATCTCTGAGCAGCAGGGCAGCCCTGGGGCAGGGTGGGTCAGACTCTTGTGACCACTGAGGGTTTGGCCAAGCCAGTGAGCTGTGCTGGCCCCTTTTCCCCTTTTGGGGTCAGGCTGTGACAGCCCTGCCTGGCCCTGTGAGTCACAAGGGACACAGGACAAACACTCAGGGACAATTTCTGTCATTTTACACCCAGGGCACCACCCAGGGATTGTTCACTGGGACAAAGCCACCCCAAAAACGGAGCTGTGGCTTCTGTGGGGTTTGCGTAGGGCTGGGTGGGAGCGGGAGCTCCTGGAAGGGTTTGGGGTGGATCCCTCTGGAAGGGCTTGGGGTGGATCCTTCTGGAGGAGCTCCTGGAAGGGTTTGGGATGGATTCCTCTGGAGGAGCTACTGGGAAGGGTCTGGGGTGGATTCCTTGGGAAGGGTTTGGGGGGGATCCCTTGGGAAGGGTTTGGGGTGGATGCCTTGGGAAGAGTTTGAGGTGGATTCCACTGGAGGAGCCCTTGGGGAGGTTTTGGAGTGGGTTTCATTGGAGGATCCCTTGGGAAGGGTTTGGGGTGGATCCCTCAGGAAGGGTTTGGGATGGATCCCTCTGGAAGGGTTTGGGGTGGGTTCCACTGGAGGAGCCCTTGGGAAGGGTTTGGGATGGATCCCTCTGGAGGAGCTCCTGGGAAGGGTCTGGGGTGGATCCTTCAGAAAGGGTCTGGGGTGGATTCTTCTGGAGAAGCTCCTGGGAAGGGTTTGGGATGGATCCCTTGGGAAGGGTTTGGGATGGATCCCTCTGGAGGAGCTCCTGGGAAGGGTCTGGGGTGGATCCCTCAGGAAGGGTCTGGAGTGGATCCTTCTGGAGGAGCTCCTGGGAAGGGTTTGAGATGGATTCCTCAGGAAGGGTTTGGGATGGATTCCTCAGGAAGGGTTTGGGATGGGTTCCTCTGAAAGAGCTGTGCCCACAATGAGCTGCTCTGTGCCAGAGGTGAGCAGCCCCTTCCCAGCCACTCCCTGGAGCTGGGATTGCCCCCCAGCCCCATTCCCAAGGGACACCCACTTGTTCAGGTCCACCTCGTAGGTCTGCATGCGGGGTTTGTCCCCGGCCTTGTCGGGGTCCCATCTGTAGATGGCGAATTTCTTCAGGCGCGGAGCCGCCGCCGCCGTCTGCGCCTGCCGGAGCACCTGGAGCGGGGAAAAACAGCCTCAGATCCAGGGAAAAACAGCCTCAGATCCAGGGAAAAACAGCCTCAGATCCCAGGGAAAAACAGCCTCAGATCCCA
>JAWWEX010000084.1:1844743-1854857 GCA_035583215.1 Arremon brunneinucha | reverse complement strand
CGCGGCCGCCCCGGTCCCTCACCGTCCGCGGCCCGGCCCGCAGGAACCGCGCAGGGACTCCGCTCCTCAAGGAGACTCCGACCGCGGCCGCCGCCATCTTGGCGCTGAGCAGTTCCGACCGCCCCGGAAGCGCTCGCGCCGCCGCCATCTTGCTGCGCTGACGGGAAGGGGCGCCCGCCATCTTGAGTGTGGCGGCGCCCTCAGGAGAGGCGCCATGTTGGGTGTGGCGCACCCTGTGGGAGGGGAGCAGGACGCCCAAAACCCCCTTTTTCTTTCCTAAATTCCCGTTTTTTTTCCCTAAATCCCCATTGTTTTCTCTCCTTTAATTCCCAGCATCATTGTTTTGCATGGAGGTACCTGTGCTGCTACCCCCTGCCTCAAGGGGACCTGCCCCAATGCCAATGGGGCGCTGGGGAGCAGAGTCCCAGAGACATTAAGATGGGAAAAGCCCTCCAAGGTCCCTCCAGGACCTTCAAGTCCAAGCTGTGGCTGATCCCCACCTTGTCCCCAGCCCAGAGCACCGAGTGCCGCATCCAGGCCTTCCTCGTACACCTCCAGGGATGGGCACTCCAAACCTCCCTGGGGAGCCCCTGCCAAAAAAATGCCCCCGTTGAAAATGATGTAACTTTCCTAATTAGTTTTTAATTAATTGTTATGATTACTTGTAAGCAGTGCCCACTTTTAGCCAGCACAAGTTAAAACTTCTTCACAGGCTCATACTTCTGTTTTGAACATTAAATCACTGAAACCTTGCATTTATTAAATGTAACCCTGACAAGCTTCAATAAAGCCAAAGGGATTTGAACACTGGACATCTGAGATCTCAAATTTATGGACCTTTAAGGACACTGGAGTAAGAAGAAAACGCAGAGGAGATTGAAGCCTGGAAAGCTGGGGATTGCCAGTTGAAAAGACAAGAAAGGGATGATTAAAGAACTGAAGAATGTGGCCCAGCTTATCATGAAGAGTGAGAAATCAATAACCAGTAGTGGACAAAATGCTAATCAATGAAGAGCATTATTAGAACCCATGACCACTGATTTATTTGTTAAAGATAAATGAAAACATTTTGTATTGATGTGGAGGCTGGAGCTCTATCAGCCACATACAAACCCTGGCTGCCTTTAAATAAAGTGACGTCTGACTTGCCAATACCACAAAAACAGTGGTAAAGATAATTTTGGAGGATTTTGGTAACTCCCCCACCCCTCCGAGCGCTCCCTCTTTCCCTCCCAGTTATTCCCAACAGAATTATTAATTAAGAATTAATTATTAATTATTTGGTTATTTAATTCCCCAACTTTTTCCTCACAGCAAATTCATTTATTAAGGGAATTTCAAACAACACACGCTGGGTGCAAAGGTGGAGGGAGAAGGAAGAGGATGAAGAAGATGAAGAGGATGAAGAAGAGGCCTGGCTACGGCTTGAAGCGCCACCACTGGAAGGCG
Organism: Arremon brunneinucha; assembly: GCA_035583215.1. NCBI lineage: Eukaryota > Metazoa > Chordata > Aves > Passeriformes > Passerellidae > Arremon > Arremon brunneinucha. The sequence goes on along the minus strand of JAWWEX010000084.1, from coordinate 1,853,408 downwards.
AAGGGCCGGCGCTGGACGTTGGTGCCGCAGCGCACCTCGCCCAGGCTGCCGTGGTACGAGGACACGTCCTCCAGGAAGCGGCAGCACAGCCCCAGCGGCTCCAGCAGCGCGCGGATCCGCCGCTCCAGGCAGCACTCGCCGCCCGCCACCGGCCCAAACGGCTTGGGGATGCCCAGGTCCCTGCCCAGCACGATCATGGTGACCTGCGGGGTGATACCAGGGGACATTGGCATCACAATGGGTGACACTGAAGGGCTTGGGGATGCCTGGGACAATCATGGTGGCCTGCAGGTGACACCAAGGGTGCATCCGTATCAGAATGGGTGACACTGAAGGGCTTGGGGATGCCCAGGTTGGTCATGGTGACCTGCAGGGTGACACCAGGGGACATTGGCATCAGAATGGATGATGCCCAAGGGCTTGGGGATGCCCAGGTCCTTGGCCAGGATAATCATGGTGACACCAAGGGCACATTGGAATCAGATGTGACACCAAGGGCACATTGGAATCAGAATGAATTACACTGAAGGGCTTGGGGATGGCCAGGTCCCTGGCCAGCACTATCATGGCGACCTGTGGGGTGACATCAGGGGATGTTGACATCATAATGAGTGATGCCAAAGGGCTTGGGGATGCCCAGGTCCCTGGCCAGGACAATCATGGTGACCTGCAGGTGACACCAAGGGTGCATCCGTATCAGAATGGGTGACACTGAAGGGCTTGGGATGGCCAGGTCCCTGGCCAGCACTATCATGGCGACCGGCAGGTGACACCAAGGGCACATCAGTATCAGAATGGGTGACACTGAAGGGCTTGGGGATGCCCAGGACAATCATGGTGACCTGTGGGTGACACCAAAGGATGTTGGCATCAGAATGGGTGATGCCAAAGGGTTTGGGGATGCCCCGGTCCTTGGCCAGGATGGTCATGGTGACCTGCAGGCTGACACCAGCAATGTCGGGAGGGATGAAGCCAAAGGGAAGACGCTGATTACCCTCCTCCACCCTCCTCAGCATCATTTTTGCAGCTGCCCTTCCTCAGGATTCCAAATCCAACAGAATTCCCCCTATTTTATCATTAAAACATGCCTCACCGCTTGCAATTTCACCACTTCTAAAAACCCCACTGCAAGCACCACAAAACCACCAAGCTGTGTTAGACCTACATTTATCCATGCCTGCCAGGATATATTTCCTTTTGCTAGACAGCTGGGGTTTTTTTGGGGGAAAACTTTGAGGAAAATGTGCCTCTCACCTTGCAATTTCACTGCTTTGAAAGGGTTTTGCCTCAAAACCCCAAAACCACCAAGCTGTGTTAGACCCATATTTATCCTGGAGATATTTCCCTTTTCTAGACAGCTGATTTTTCTTTTTCAGCAAAACTCCGGGGACCCATCCTGGCTGACAAAGCTGTTTTTTTGGGGAGGAGCCAAGGGTGGGAACCCCCCTTACCGTGTTGGGGAAGTAGGGAACAGCTTTTCCCTGCTTGTCCAGCTTGAAGAGGGCTGGCAGGTCGATGATGTCCTCCTCCAACAAGCCCAGCTCCTTCTTGAGGATATCCCTGTTCCAGTCGATGCAGCGCTGCAGGGGACGGAGCAGAGCAGAGAGGGGCCCAAATTCCACCACTCCCTGCAGGGTTTGTGCCACACCAGGGCGGTCCCTGCCAGAAATGGGGGCTGTGACCCGGAGTGTGGGGATTACCTGCACGTACTGGTTCTGCTGCGCCAGGACGTCGTTGGACAGCACCTTGTTGATGGTCATGCGCTTGGTGTCTGTCCCCGAGTACCCTAAACATGCAAAACGCCCTCAAAATGAGGCAGCACTGGCAGGAGCCTGGCTTGAGGTGAGGTATAGAGATGGAGAAAGCCCAAAAAGCCCCAAATCCCAATTTCCTGAGGCTAGGGTGAAAGCTTGGGAAGCTGACAGAAGGAAATCTCTGCCCATTGGAAAGAGCATTGGAAAAGTCCTGTCATCCATCTTCCTGCTCAGGGGAATCTGGTGGATTTCTCCGGAGTGTCCCCCTCCATGGGTTCACCCCTGGTGTGGGGACAGCTGGGCTCCCACCAGAGGAACCCCTGGAGATATGGAGACCTTCTCCCATCCCTGTCAGGGATCAAAACCACAATGAAAGGGAAAAAACCTGGATCTAATCTAGGGCAACAAGAGCTGCCCGTTGTTCTGCTCCATGCTGGAGCTCCATATCCTTGGAGATATGGAGACCTTCTCCCAACCCCATCAGGGATCATAATCACAATTCAATGGAAAAAATCCATTTCTAATTTGGACAGGAGAGCTGCCAGTTGTCCTGCTCGTGCTGGAGCTCCATATCCTTGGAGATACAGAAACCCTCTCCCAGCCGCATCAGGGATCAAAACCACAATGAAATGGAAAAAATCCATTTCTAATTTGGACATGAGAGCTGCCAGTTGTCCTGCTCGTGCTGGAGCTCCATATCCTTGGAGATACGGAGACCTTCTCCCAGCCCCATCAGGGATCAAAATGACAATGCTGCTAATCTGGGGGCACACAAGAGCTGCCAGTTGTCCTGCTCCGTGCTGGATCTCCACTGGCATTTCCAGAGGCTCCATCCCTGGCAGCAAACATCCCCTCTACGCGGAGGCCCTTATCCCTCCCATCCCACTCGCTTTCCCGAAATAGGGCCGGAGGAGGCTGGGGGCGGCGGGCAGGCATCCTGCTGAAGGACACCCAGCAGGGAAATGTCCCCATGTGGCCCCGGCTGTGCCACCGAGCGCTGTCCCCTTGCCTTTGAACATGGTGGCTTCTCCCTGTCCCTCCTTCTGCTTCTCGCGGAAGAGCCGGTAGCAGGCGGCCGGGCTGGCCAGCAGCATCCGAAATCTCTGTGGGAACACAGCAGGGTCAGCCCTGCAGCACCCCAGGACTCACTTCAGCAAAAACCTGAGCTGAAACTCTTAAAATCAGGAGTCTTTGCTGTTATCTAGTGCCTCGTTTAAGCGATGGAGTGTTTGTGTGCTTAAATATTCCTTTTTTGAGCCATCCAGGTCAAGGCTCGATTTCCCTGAGGGAAAAATTTATGTGAGAGGCAGCCAAAGCCATGATAGAGTGAAGAGAAATGATCTGAGGACATGTGGGCATAAATATTCCTCTTTTTTTTTTGAGCCATCCTGGTCAAGGCTTGGTTTCCCTGAGGGAAAAATTTATGTGAGAAGCAGGGAAAACCATGACAGAGGGAAGAGAAGTGTTCTGAAAACATGTGGGCATAAATATTCCCTTTGGTTTTTGGAACCATCCTGGTCAAGGCTCGGTTTCCCTGAGGGAAAAATCCATGTCAGAAGCAGGGAAAGCCACAAGAGAGGGAAGAGAAATGTTCTAAAAACCTCTGGGAGATGCTGAGCCGCTGCAAACCCCCGGGAATCTTAAGGGTGGAATTTCTTGGATACCTTTGCAGGCATCTTTTCCCTTCTATTTGCATTCATTAATAGCCCAGAAAATCACTTTTTTTGGTGCTCAGATCCCTCATTTTGGGATGAGAAATGAAAACCAAGCAAACACCGGCTGAGGTTGCCAAAGGAAGGAGCTCTGAGGTTTCGCCAGTGGGATCAGTGTGCCGGAGGAGGAACCCTGGGGCAGCATGGAGGGGGTCTGGGGGTACCTTTTTGTCGGAGGTGGGGACAAAGTTGACAAACTCATTGACATTGCCCACGGCCAGCCAGTCAGAGTAGAGCTCCACAGGGGCCTGGACACGCTGGGCGTAGAGGAAATCCCGCACCAGCCTGGTCATCCTGCGGCCTGCAGATCTGGGGGAGAATTCCCATCAACATCTGCCTGGATCCTTGGGCTGGGGGAGAATTCCCATCAACATCGGCCTGGACGCTCAGATTGAGGGGATATTCCCATCAACATCTGCTTGGACACTTGGACTGGGGGGTATTCCCATCAACATCTGTCTGGACACTCAGATTGAGGGGATATTTCCATCAACATCTGCCTGGACAGTCAGATTGAGGGGATATTCCCATCAAAATCTACCTGGAAACTCGGACTGGGGGGACAGTCCCATCAACATCTGCCTGGATATAAATTGCCTCTGAGGTGTCCCCACCCTGCTCAGGCAGTGTCTGATTGACCCAATTACCCCGATTTTGGTGGTATTTCAGGGCTCTTGTTGAGGCTCTGCTCCCAAATCCGTGTTTTTTTCCCAAATCTGTGTTTCCCCCTCTCTTACGCGGGGAAGCTGCTGCCGATGAGGATCCTTCCCAAGGGATACTCCTTGCCAGCCACGGACACGGGCGGGCTGACCTCCACGTTCCCAAAGGAGTCCAGGCTGGCCGTGGCCTCAAAAAGGGGCTCCTTGTGCACGTAGCCAAAATCGGGGCCCTGGGAAAAAGGAAATGCCCTGAGTCCCCGCTGCTCCCGTGGTGTTATCCTCCTGTGGGGAGGGCGAGGACAGCGACGGCGAGGGGACAGGAAAGGGGACAGGAGAAAGGTCTCGGGATCATGGAGCTGCAGGAATAATTGGGACAATTATTGGAACAACTGGGAGCAGAGCCCAGGCCTGGAGCCAGGGCCAGATCTCCTCTCATCCCACAGCCAAGGTTTAAATGTCCACATTAAGCAGGACCAGATCTCCTCTGTTCTCTCACAGCCAAGGTTTAAATGTCCACATTAAGCCAAGGTTTAACTGTCCACGTTGAGCAGGACCAGATCTCCTCTGTTCTCTCTAACCAAGGTTTAAATATCCACATTAAGCAGGACCAGATCTCCTCTGTTCTCCCCAGCCAAGTTTTAAGTGTCTACATTAAGCCAGGCCAGATCTCCTCTGTTCTCTCACAGCCAAGATTTGAGTGTCCACATTAAGCCAAGGTTTAAATGTCCACATTAAGCCAAGATTTAATTGTCCACATTAAGCAGGACCAGATCTCCTCTGTTCTCTCACAACCAAAGTTTAAACGTCCCCATTAAACCAAGGTTTAAATGTCCACATTAAGCAGGACCAGACCTCTGTTCTCTCACAGACAAGGTTTAAATATCCACATTAAGCCAAGGTTTAATTGTCCATATTGAACAGGACCAGATCTCCTCTGTTCTCCCCAGCCAAGGTTTAAGTGTCTACATTAAGCCAAGGTTTGTGTCCACATTGAGCAGGACCAGATCTCCTCTGTTCTCTCACAGCCAAGGTTCAATTGTCCACATTGAGCAGGACCAGATCTCCTCTGGTGTCCCCAGCCAAGTTTTAAGTGTCTACATTAAGCCAGGCTAGATCCCCTCTGTTCTCTCTAGCCAAGGTTTAAATGTTCACATTAAGCCAAGGTTTAAGTGTCCACATTAAGCTAATTAAGCAGCCCTGAGCCAAGTTCCTGGCTGGCTCTGGAGGGAGGTGAACTCCAGCCCCTGAGGGTGACTCTTCCCTGGGCTAAGAGCTGCCCCAAGGGCTGCACGGCACTTAAATCCCACTTAAGGCTGATTTCCAGGATTTACCCTATCTGGGGTTGGAGGAGCTGTGCTTGCAGGGGTAATTAGCGCTGGGCTCTGTGTGCCAAAGCCCGAGGGAGCGTTAAAAACAGGGCAAAACCTGCAGGGATGGGACCAAAATCCCACTTTGCCCGCTCTCTGGTTGGAGTTGACACGGGCTCGGAGTGCATGGCAACTCCTGGGACGAGATCAGGTGTCCGTGAGGTTTGAGTTAAATCCCAGTCACTTATCAGGGCTGGGTTTCCATGGGGATAACCCAAATACACAGCTCAGGAAAAGTGAGCAGGGAGAGCTGGGGGTGCTTCCCCTCAGAAATTCCCTTTTTAAACCCAGGGTGTTTGCAGACGCTGGGGTAGAGGGAGCACAGCTTTCCTTGAGGCTCCCTCTGTGGTTTTGGAGTGCATTTTTGGGGGATGGCCGGGATCAGATCCCTTTTTCTCTGGGTTCTGAGGGAGAGCCTGAGCACCAACCACCTGCTCCTGACTAATTTCAGTTTAATAAAACCACGGAGCCCGCCCGGTTTCAACTGTCAGGGCTCTGGTTCATCCCAGGTTTGTGGGTCACATCCAAGTCCTATCAGTTCCACGCTGATTTTGAGGGGATAATTCCCTCCCGTCTCCTTTTTCCCTGGCATGGGCTTCCAGGGGCTCAGGGCTTGACCCGTGCCCGTGGTGCTGGGCTAAGTATTCCTAGCTGGAAAATGAGATTGGAAAGGTCGGGCTGGGGATTAGGGCAGGCTTCAAAGCAGAAATTGGAGGATAATGCGTTAGCAGCTCCCAAGGCTGAAATTGCTGTCCTAAATACGAGGCAGAGCAATTCCTAAAGAGGGCAGATCCCCGCGGCCGCCCGGCGGATTCGCTGGATGAATCCAGGACTGGATGTTCCCATGCCAGGCATGAGAAACGACGGATTTCAGCGCTCCCCAAAGCCCCCAGCCTTCTCCAGAGGGACAAAAGCTGGGATTTGTCCTTGTCTCCTTCTCCTGCCAGGGCTGAGGCTGCTCCAGCACCCGGCTGGGAGTTGGGGACAGCGACTCTGTGGCTGCCTGGGGTGTCCTGTCCTTCCCCAGTGAGGTATCTCCAAGGGATCGCCCAATCCAGCTTTTTTCCATGCTGGACTCTCCCAAAACACCCAATCCCAGACTTGCCCTGCCCCTTTTCCTCGACCAAGGAGCCCACAGGGATGTTCCTGGCACTGGCTGCATCCCCTTCTCCTCCGAGGAAGTAAACTGACCCTCTCCTGCTTCCCTTCCCTCTCCTGCTTGGAAAGTGCCAGGTATTCCTAGGCACGGAGGAGGAAAGGAAAGAACAGCTTGTCCTGGGATGCTCGAGGGGCAGAAATCCCATCCCAGAGTTTGGCTGGAGCCTTTCACTCCCAGAGGTGTCAGCTCCTCCTTTCCCCCTGGATCAGAGTTTTCCCAGAGGGCTGGGATTGGGTGAGGCCGGGGAAGGGATGAGGGGGTGAGGCTGAAGCTGGCTGGGAGGGAATCTCCATGTGGAGCTGCTCTGCTCTCATTTTCCAGGCAATTCCATGCACAGAGCCGAGGGCAAGGAGGATTTGGGAAATGGGAACGTGGGCTGGGCATGACCCTGAGAGCTGCTCCGCAGGGAATGCCAGGAACAGAGGGAACCTTCTCTCACCAGCAGCTCCTTGACGGGGAGTTGCTCCATCCCTCTCTCCCGAGGGGAGTCCAGCACCACTGGGAAGCTCTTGTGGGGAGCCTGGGTGTAGCCGAGCTCAATCTCATCCTGAGGAAGGAAGGAAGGAAATCCCACCTGGGCCACCGGCAGGGAAGGATATTCCTGGTTTTTGGAGCCCCCCTACCTGCATCCAGCGGTCCCCGCGGTTGATGTAGCCGAAGCAAACCTTCAGCTTGCAGCCGGCCTTGGCCACCAGGCTCTGGATCTCCTTGGTGAACAGGTAGTTGTCCTTCATGCTGGAGGAAAGGAAGGATGGAAAGGATGGAAAGGATGGAAAGGATGGAAAAGATGGAAAGGATGGAAAGGATGGAAAATATGGGAAAGATGGAAAGTATAGAAAGGATGGAAAGGATGGAAAGGATGGAAACGACGGAAACTATGGAAATTCCCTGTTCCCAGCCTGGCCCCAGGGCTGGTAGGGCTGGAGAAGCACCGCCCGTACCTGAACACCAAGAGGTTCACCGGGGCCAGGGTGTTGGGGGTCATGATCCATGGTGCCACCCGGAACACCACGGTGTCCCTGAAGATCGGCGAGTGAGGAATGCCCTGAGGGAGCCAAGCAGAAATCAGGGACACTCCCCACAGCACTCCCCCCAAACACCCTCCCTGAGGCCACTCTTGGGATCGCTTAATGGGATCACCCTCCGTTCTGGCGCCATCCCAATCTGCTGGGTGCAGCCTCCCGTCTGCCCCAATTCCCAGGAGTTCCCGGCGTTCCCGACCTCGGTCAGCGGCTCCAGGAGGCTGACGTGGATGGACACCAGCCCGGAGAAGGTCTCGTCGGGGAAGCGCAGCCCCTCCACGAAGAAGTGGAGCTCGGCGGCCCCGCCGGGGTAGGGCACGGCGTGGAACAGCTTCCTGCGGCCCAGCACCTGCACGTAGCGCTGCCCGAAGAACGGATCTGCGGGAAAACGGGAAAGCCACGGGTTTATCGGGATTCCCGCCTGTTTCCTCAGGATTCCCGCCAGTTTGTTTCCTCAGGATTCCTGCCTGTCTGTTTCCTAGGGATTCCTGCCTGTTTCTTCTGGATTCCCGTCCGTTTCCTCAGGATTCCTGCCTGTTTCCTCGGGATTCCTGCCTCTTTCTTTGGGATTCAAGCCTTTTTCCTCGGGATTCCCGCCTGTTGGTTTCCTCCGGGTTCCAGTTTATTCCCTCGGCTGGAGCTGCCTGGGCAGGGACGGCCTCACATCCCTGGGCTCTCCTGGGAGCTGGGAGATAGAGCTGAATTCACCCAGGGGGTGGAAAATGAGCCAAAAGCAGCTTCTCTTTCACCCTTTTCACTTTCCAACTCCTGCAGCTGAAGATTTCGGTTCTCAGGGAGCCAAAAAAATGTTATTTATATTTAAATCTTCCTTTTCTTAAAACCACACCGGGCTGACTGCTGCCACCCCTTTGCTGTGTGGCTTTGTGTCCCCCTCCCTCTGCTTGTCCATCCCCAGAGTTTTCCACAGGATGGAAAAGAGAGGAAAATGTGGGGAAAATTGGGGAAAAATGTGGGGAAAATGGGGGAAAAAC
>JAWWEX010000084.1:1768599-1780242 GCA_035583215.1 Arremon brunneinucha | reverse complement strand
AAAAATCTGGGAAAATCAGCCAGGAAAATCATCTGGGAATACTGGGAAAATAATCCAGGAAAATCCAGAAAAATTCAGGAAAATCATCTGAGAAAATCTGGGAAAATCCAGGAAAATTGTCTGGGAAAATCCAGGAAAATCATCTGGGAAAATCCAGGAAAATCATCTGGGAAAATCCGGGAAAATCAGCCAGGAAAATCATCTGGGAAAATCCAGAAAAATAATACAGAAACATCCGGGAAAATTATCCTGGAAAATTCAGGAAAATAATATAGGATAATCATCCAGGAAAATCTGGGAAAATCATCCTGGAAAACCTTGGGAGATGATCTGGGAAAATCCAGGAAAATCAGCCAGGAAAATAATACAGGAAAATCCAGGAAATTCTGAGAAAATAATACAGGAAAATCATCCCAGAAAATCATCTGGGACATCCGGGAATACTGGAAAATCATCCAGGAAAACAATCCAGGAAAATAATACAGGAAAATCTGGAAAAATCATCCTGGAAACCCGGGAAAATGATCTGGGAAAATCCAGGAAATTCTGGGAAAATAAGCCAGGAAATTCTGGGAAAATCAATCAGGAAAATCATCCAGGAAAATCCAGGAAAATAATCCAGGAAAATCATCTGGGAAATCTGGGAATACTGGGAAAATCATCCAGAAAAACAATCCAAGAAAATCATTTTGGGGCCCAAATTCTGGCCCAAATTAAAACCTAAAACTGTGACTCCTCCCCCAGCTCGTTAGTTTTAAACATTAATTAATTTAAATGCTAATTTTTAATATTAATTAAATATATCCCCTGAAAAGAAGGAGATAATTAATGAGCTAAAAATTAAGCAGAGGCTTAATTTGGCAGAGCTTGTGCCCCAATTAAGGGGTGAAATTGTGGCTCCTCCCCAGTAATTAATGAAAATAATTAATTAGAAATAGATAAAAATAATATCAGGAAAAGGAATGCACTATAAAAGATTCCAATTAAAACGATTCTTTGTTTTGCTTTGCCACGGGTCTGGTGCACCCCAAATTAATGTATCAAACCTAATTAACCAGCTTTAAAATTAATTAGATATTAAATATAAATATATTAAAATAACGAAATAATTGATGAACTATAAATGGATCCAAACTAAGCAAAGTCTTAATTTGGACTCAAACCTGCCCCAATTAAGGGGTGAAACTGAGGCTCCTCCCCCAGTTAATTGATTGATTAATTAATTAGAACGACATAAAAACAATCAGTAAAATTAACAAACTATAAATGCATCAGAAATAAACGAAGCCCTAATTTGGCTCTGCTGGACACCCAGTGCACCCCAAACTGAGAGATAAAAATGTGACTCCCTCCCCAGTTAATTAATTAATTAATTACTTAATTAAATAGAAGCAATTAACATAAACAGGAAAATTAATGAACTATAAATCCATTGGCTCTGCTGGACACCCAGTGCACCCCAAAGTGTGGCCCAAAGTACGAGGTGCTACTTGAATTCATTAATTACAAATTAGCACCAATTAATCACGCCGCCAATAATGAGGGCCCTGCTCTGCCCCAATCCATAATTAATAGCAATAATCACCCCTTAATGAGGCCTTACCCTGCCCCAAAACATTCACTGATTACTAATTAGTGCCAATTGATCACAGCCATTAGTGAGCCCCTACCCTGTCCCAAACTCTTCATTGATTACTAATTAATACCAATTAATTAACTAATCAGACATTAGTGCGCCCCTAACCTGCTCCAAACCCTTTATTGATTACTAATTGATACCAATTAATTAATCATCTATTAAGGACCTCTACCTTGCCCAAAAACATTTATTAATTACTAATTAACTTCAAATCAATACCAATTAATCCTAGCCACTAATGTGGCCCTTCCCTGCCCCAAACCATTCACTGATTACTAATTAATACCAATTAATCACAGTCATTAGTAAACCCCTACTCTGCCCCAAACCCTTCATTGATAATAATTAATAGATTATTAGTTAATTAATTAATTAATAGTCAATAACAATTAATTAACCAGCTATTAACGACCTCTACACGGTTCCAAAACATTTATTAATTACTAATTAACCTCACATCAATACCAATTAATCCCAGCCATTAAAGTGGCCCTACCCTGCCCCAAACGGTTCATTGATTACTAATTAACCCAAACTAATCAGCTATAAATGAGCCCCTACCCTGCCCCAAACCATTTACTGATTACTAATTAATAAAAATTAATTAATGAGCCAATAATGAGCCCCTACCCTGCCCCAAACCATTTATTGATTATTAATTAATACCAATTAATTAATGAGCCATTAATGAGCCCCTACCCTGCCCCAAACCATTTACTGATTACTAATTAATACCAATTAATTAATGAGCCAATAATGAGCCCCTACCCTGCCCCAAACCATTCATTAATTACTAATTAACAGCAGGTGATTAACCAGACTTGCCTGCCCCACACCGCTCATTAATGACTAATTAACCAGTTAATAAGCAGCCCTTCCCTGCCCCACAGGGTTCATTAACGACTAATTAAGCAGGTAATTAGTTCATTAGCAGCCCTACCCTGCTGCTTGGGCACCTCCTTGCGGCCGATCAGGTCCCAGTTGGTGGCACCGAAGATCAGGAGCTGCCCCCGGCTCTTGGAGCCCTCGAGCTTCTGTGGGGACATGGGGACATCAGGGGGCATTGGGGAGATCAGGGGACATGGGGACATCAGGGACATCGGGGACATGGTGGGGACATGGGGACATTGGGGAGACATGGGGACATCGGGGACACTGGGGACATCAAGGACACTGGGGACATGGGGACATTGGGGGAACATGGGGACTTGGAGGGGACATGGGGGCACAAGAGACATGGGGATATGGGGGACACTGGGGACATTGGGGACATCGGGGACATCAAGGACAATGAGGACATGGAGGGGTTGAGGGACATGGGGACATCAGGGACGTTGGGACATTGGGACATGAGGACATGGGGGACATGGAATGAATTGTGGAGGACATGGGGAGACAGGGGGATGTGGGGACAGAGGGGACATGGGGGCATGGACGGTATGGGGGACACGAGGGACATGGGGACACTGGGGACATGGAGGGGATGAGGGACATCCAGGACATCAGGGGGACATGGGGATGGTGGGGACATGGAGGGGATGGGGGACACAGGGATGTGGGGACATGGGGGACATGGAGGGGACAGGGGGACATGGGTGGGACATGGAGGACATGGGGACACAGAGGAATGTGGGGACGTGGGGATGGTGGGGTCATGGAGAGGACATGGAAGGGACATGGGGGCATGGAGGAGTTGGGAGACATGATGACATGGTGGACATGAAGGACATGGGGACATGGAGGGGACATGGGGGACACAGGAGGGACCAGGTGGCCGCGGTGTCCCCTCAGTGTCCCCTCAGTGTCCCCTCAATGTCCCCAGCGAGAGGAGGGGCGGCTGCAGGGGCAGCTGGAGCACACGGACACGGCGCAGTACATCCGGCACCTGCAGGGCCACATCCGGCAGCTCAAGGCCGAGGTGGGACACTGGGGACATTTGGGGACATCTGGGGACATCGGGGGCATTGGGGACATCTGGGATGTTGGGGACACTGGGGACATTGGGGGCGCAGTACATCCAGCACCTGCAGGGCCATATCCGGCAGCTCAAGGCTGAGGTGAGACACTGGGGACATTTGGGGACATCTGCCATGTTGGGGACATCTGCCATGTTGGGGACACTGGGGACATCTGCCATGTTGGGGACACTGGGGACATTGGGGGCACAGTACATCCAGCACCTGCAGGGCCACATCCAGCAGCTCAAGGCCGAGGTGGGACATTGGGGACATTTGGGGACATCCGGGATGCTGGGGACAATGGGGACATCGGGGACAATGGGGACATGGGGATATTGGGGACATTGGGGGCGCAGTACATCCGGCACCTGCAGGGCCACATCTGGCAGCTCAAGGCTGAGGTGAGGACACTGGGGACGCCAATGGGGACTTTGGGGACATCTGGGATGTTGGGGACACTGGAGGCATTGGAGACACTGGGGACACCAATGGGGACTTTGGGGACATCTGGGATGTTGGGGAGGTTGGGGACATCACTGGGGACATTGGGGACACTGGAGGCATTGGAGACACTGGGGACATCAGGGCACTGGGGACACTGGGAGGCACCAGGGGGATACAGAGGACATGGGGGGACACCCAGGTGGCACCCAATGGGGCTGGGGGAGGTGACAGGGGTTGGGGACACCCAGGTGGCACCCACAGATCCTGGGGGACCCCCATTCTGGCGCCAGTGCCACTGGTGGCATTGTCAGTGCTACCACCCGTGTCCCCTCAGTGCCACCAGCGATGTCCCCACAGTACCACTGGTGGCATTGTTAGTGCCACCAGCCATGTCCCCTCAGTGCCACACAGCCTGGGGACAGTTGGTGACAGCGTGTTCCCCCTGTGTCCTCCCTCCTGCCCTTCTCTGTTGGCCTTTGTCCCCTCCTGTCCCTGTCCCCATCCCCATTCCTGTCCTTGTCCCCTCGCTGTCCGCTCCCTGTCCCTTGTCCCGTCCCCTCTCTGTCCTCTCTCTGTCCCCTGTCCCTGTCCCTGCTGTTCCCTCTGTCCCCTGCTGTCCCCTGTCCCCCATCCCTGTCCTCTCTCTGTCCCCTGTCCCTCTCTGTCCCCTATCCATGTCCCTGTCCCCTGTTCCCTGTTGTCCTGTGTTGCTGTCCCCTCTCTGTCCCCTGTTCCTGTCCCCACTGTCCCTGTCCCTGCTGTCCCCTGCTCTTTCTCCTCCCTGTCCCCTGGCTGTCCCCCCTGTCCCCTGTCTCTGCTGTCTGCTGTCCCATCCCCTTTCCTGTCCCCTCTCTGTTCCCCACTGTCCCCTGTCCCTGTCCCCTGGCTGTCCCTCCTGTCCCCTCCCTGTCCCTCACCGTCCCCTCTCTGTCCCCTGGCTGTCCCTCACTGTCCTGTCCCTGTCCCTCACTGTCCCCTGTCCTTTCCCATGCCTGTCCCTTGTCCCCACTGTCCCCTCTCTGTCCCCTGCTGTCCCTGTCCCAGATCCGGCTGCTGCGGGGGCCGCTGTCCTTCGGCGCGGTGGCCTTGGGGACACCCCTGGGGGACGAGGACTCGCTGGGCTCCTCGGACGAGGAGCTGCCACCGCCGCCCTTCGCCCTGACCCCGGGGGACATCGGGGACACCGGGGACAGCAGCGACAGCGAGACCGAGGGGCCACCGATGGCACCGTGACGCCCAGGGGACGTCTGGGACATTGGGGACAGCCCAAGCTGCCACCACCGCCCTTCGCCCTGACCCCGGGGGACACCGGGGACACCAGGGACAGCAGTGACAGCGAGCCTGAGGTGGCACTGACGGCGCCGTGACACCCAGGGGACACTGGGGACAGCAGCGACAGCGAGACTGAGGTGGCACTGATGGCACTGTGACACACAGGGGACACCGGAACAGCAGCGACAGTGAGCCCGAGGTGGCACCGACAGCGCCGTGACCAGAGGGGACACTGGGGACAGCCTAAGGTGACACCCAGGGACCCACAGGGACATTGGGGACACCTGTGGGTCCTGTGGCACCTGGGGGACATTCCGGGTCCCTGTGACACTTTGGGGACACCAGGGGACACTGAGGGACACCAAGGACACTGATGAGGGGACACCTGTGACAAGGAGGGGACACTGAGGGACATGCAGGGGACACCAAGGGACACCTGTGACACCTGAGGGACACCAAGGACACCAAGGGACATTCAGGGGACACTGAGGGATGTCTGTGACACCTGAGGGACACCAAGGGACACCCAGGGACACGTGTGACACCTGAGGGACAGCCAGGGGACACCGAGGGACAGCCCTGGCCTGGCTGATGCCGCACATGGAGAGATCCCAGGACAGGGACAGAGGGGACAGGGACGGGGACAGGGACGGGGACAGGGATGGATCCCAGGATGGGGACAAGGATGGGGACACACCTGGGACAGGGACAGGGACAGAGGAGACAGGGACAGGGATGGATCCCAGGATGGGGACACGGACAGAGGGGACAAGGGACAGGGACACACCTGGGACAGGGACTAGGACAGATCCTGGGATGGGGACAGGGACACACCTGGGACAGGGATGAGGACATGCCCAGGACAGGGACAGGGATGGATCTCAGGATGGGGACAGGGACAAGGATGGGGACACATCTGGCAATCTGGCACAGGGATGGGGACACACCTGGGACAGGGAGAAGGGATAAGGATGGGGACACATCTGGCACAGGGACAATCCCAGGGCACAGCTGGATCTGGGACAGGGACACACCTGGGATAGGGACAGGGACAGATCCTGGGATGGGGACAGGAACAAGGATGGGGACACATGTGGCACAGGGACAATCCCAGGGTACAGCTGGATCTGGGACACCATTGGATCCTGGGATGGGGACACACCTGGGACAGGAATGGGGACAGGGACAGGGACACACCTGGGACAGGGACACACCTGGGACAGCGACAGGGACAGGAACAGGGACACACCTGGGACAGGGACAGGGACACACCTGGGACAGGGATGGAGACAGGGACAGGGACACACCGGGGACAGGGACGGAGTTGGGGACAATCCCAGAGCACCCTTGGACATGGCCAGAGCCCAGGACAGGGACAGGGACACACCTGGGACAGGGAAAGGGACAGGAACAGTCCAGGGACAGGGACACTGCTGGACACTGGACACATTCAGAGCCCAGAACACAGCCAGGACACTGCTGGACACAACACAGCTGGACACGGCCAGGACAGGGACAGGGACATGGCCGGACACTGGACACTGAACAGGGACAGGGACACTGTTGGACAAGACACAGCTGGACACTGGACAGGGACAAGGACACTGCCTGACACTGGACAGGGACAGGGACACAGCTGGACACAACACAGCTGGACACTGGACACAGCCGGGACAGGGACACTGCTGGACATGACAGCCAGATCCCAGGACAGGGACAAGGACACGGCCGGACACTGGACACGGCCAAATCCTGCGACATGGCTGGATCGCAGGACAGCACTGGACATAGCCAGGACAGGGACAGGGACACAGCTGGACACAGGGACAGGGACACTGGCCACAGCCGGATCCCAGGACACAGCTGGACACTGGGACACAGACAATTCCAGGACAGGGACAGATCCCCGGACATGGCTGGACAATGGGACAGGGACACTCCCAGGACAGCACTGGACACTGGACACAGCCGGATCCCAGGACAGGGACACTCCCAGGACACGGCTGGACACTGGGACAGGGACAGATCCAGGACAGGGATTCCAGGCCAGCCCTGGACACTGGACGTGGCCGGATCCCGGCTGTGGATCCCAGGCCCGATCCCCTCCTGGATGCTCTGGGACCAACAAGGGCGTGACCGGATCCCCCTGGACACCCCTGGGTGAGTTCTGGGCCCCTCAAATGGATCCCGGATCCTGAAATGGATCCTGGCCCCCCCAAATGGATCCTGGCCCCTCCAAATGGATCCTGGACTCTTCAAATGGATTCTGGGCCCCCCTGGACTCACCAGGTGGATCCTAGATCTCTCTGGACCCACCAAATGGATCTGAGATCCCTCTGGGCCTTCTGGATGGATCCCAGACCCCCCTGGACTCTCTGGGTGGATCCCAGATCCCCCAAATGGATCCCAGACTGTTCAAGTGGATCCTGGACCCCTCTGGACTCACAGGATGGGTCCCAGATCCCTCTGGACTCCTCCCAAAGGGATCCCGGACCCCTCTGGATGGATCCCAGACCCCCAAGTGGATCCCGGACTCTGAACCCCTCCTGGATGGATCCCAGATCCCCCCAAAGGGCTCCCGGACCTCTCTGGACTCCCTGGATGGATCCTGGACCCCCCGAATCGATCCCAGATCCCCCTGGGCCCCTTGGATGGATCCCAGAGCCCCTGAATGGATCCCAAACCTCCAGATGGATCCTGGATCCCAAATGGATCCCCCAGACAGATCTTTGATCCCCTGGACGGATTCTGGACCCCCCTGGACAGATCTCAGACCCCAAATGGGTCCTGGACCCCTCTGGACCCCCGGATGGATCCCGGTTCCCAAATGGATCCCCCAGACAGATCCCGGACCCCAAATGGACCCCCTGGATGGATCCTGGATCCCCCTGGATCCCCTGGATGGATTCCAGACCCCAAATGGGTCTGGACCACTTGAATGGATCCCAGATCCCAAATGGACCCCCCGAACAAATCCTGGACCCCCCAGGACCCCCAGATTGATCCTGGATCCCAAATGCATCCCCTGCACAGATCTCGGACCCCTCTGGACCCCCAGACAGATCATGGATCCCCTGGATGGATCCTGGACCCCAAATGGATCCCCTGGGTGGATTCTGGACCCTCTGGACAGATCCTGGATCCCCCTGGACCCCTGGACAGATTTCGGACCCCAGATGGATCCCCTGGACGGATCCCAGACCCCCCTGGACCACCGGATGTATCCTGGACCTCAGATGGATTCCCTGAGTGGATCTCGGATTCCAAATGGATCCCATGGACGGATTCTGGAGTCCCCAGATGGATCCCAGACCCCTCTGGACCCCCTGGATGGATCCCAGACCCCTCAGACGGATCCTGGATCCCCTGGGTGGATCCCAGACCCCAAATGGATCCCGGACCCCAGATGGATCCCCTGGACGGATTCCAGACCCCACATGGGTCCCCTGGATGGATCCTGGATCCCCGCAGACTGATCCCGGACCCCCTGGGTGGATCCCGGACCCCAAATGGATCCTGGACCCCAAATGGATCCCCTGGACGGATTCCAGAGTCCCCAAATGGATCCCAGACTCCTCTGGACCCCCTGGACAGATCCTGGACCCCAAATGGACCCCCTGGACAGATCCCGGATCCCCCTGGACCCCTGAGTGGATCCCAGATCCCAAATGGATCCCCTGGACGGATTCCAGAGTCCCCAAATGGATCCCAAATTCCAAATGGATCCCCTGGACACATCCTGGATCCCTTGGACAGATCCTGGATCCCCTGGACGGATCGCAGATCCCAAATGGATCCCCTGGACACATACTGGACCCCAAATGGATCCCCCGGATGGATCACAGACCCCCAGACAGATCCCGGATCCCCCTGGACCCCCTGGATGGATCCTGGATCCCCATGGACCCATGGACACGTCCTGGACCCCAAATGGATCCCCTGGACCCCAAATGGATCCCCCGGGCAGATCCCGGACCGGGACAATTGTGGGGACCCCCCCGCGCCCCTGCCCCGCTGTACAGAAATACAGGATCCCAAAAAGCCTCGAGTCGACCCCAAAATTCCTTGGATTGACCCCAAAAACCCCGGCCGGGACCCTAAAACCTCAGAAACTCACCCCAAAGTTTCTGTGACCCCAGAATCACCGAGATTGGCCCCAAAATCTTTGGGGGTTGATCTCAAACCCTCCTGGAATTCCCAAATCCCCAAGATCGACCCCAAAATCTTTTGGATTGACTCCAAAACCTCCTGGAAATCCCAAATTCCAGAAATCGGCCCCCAAAACGTCAGAAACTCACCCCAAAATTTCTGTGACCCCAAAATCCCTGAGATTGGCCCCAAAACTTTCGGGTTTCACCCCAAAACCTCCTGGAATTCCCAGATCCCTGAGATCGGCCCCAAAACCTTTTCAATCCACCCCAAATCCTCCTGGAATTCCCAAATCCCCAAAATCAGCCCCAAAATCTTTTGGATTGACCCCAAATCCTCCTGGAATTCCCAAATCCCCAAGATCGGCCCCAAAATCTTCGGGACTGACCCCAAAACGGCCCCGGGGCACCCCAGTGAGCACAGAGGGGTTCAGCAGGTGTGCACAGGTGTGTAATGGGTGGGCACAGGTGTGTAATGGGTGTGTACAGGTGTGTACACGTAACAGGTGTGTAAAGGTGTGACAGGTGTGTACTTGGGTACAGGTGTGTACAGGTGTGTAATGTGTGTGTAAGGGCTGTGTCCCAGCTGTGCACAGGTGAAACAGGTGTGCAAAGGTGTGCACAGGTGTGTAAGGGCTGTGTCGCAGGTGCGCACAGTTGTGAGCAGGTGTGTAACAGGTGTGTCCAGGTGTGTACAGGTGTGTAACAGCTGTGTAAGCACTATGTCCCAAGTGTGCACAGGTGTGTAATGGGTATGGACAGGTGTGTACAGGTGTGTTCCAAAGGTGCACAGGTGTAACAGGTGTGTACAGGTGTGTAATGGGTGTGTGCAGGTGTGTACCGGTGTGTAAGTGCTATGTCCCACCTGTGCACAGGTATGTACAGGTGTGTAAGGGCTAAGAGGTGTGCACAGCTGTGCCCGAGGTGTGCACAGGTGTGTAATGGGTGTGCACAGGTGTGTCCCAGCTGTGCCCTGGTGTGTGACCCCTCCCCCAAGCCCCTCACCGGCTCCGTTCCCACCCCCCCCACTTTGGGGCCTCACCCCCCCCCCTCTTTGGGGCCTGCCCCGCCCTCATTGGGGTCTGAGCCCCGCCCCTTTGGGGTTTGCCACGCCCCCTTTGGTGTCTGAGCCCCATCCCTTTGTGTTTCGCCCCGCCCCCTTTGGTGTCTGAGTCCCGCCCCTTTGGGCTCAATCACCTCCCCTTTGAAGTATTAGCCCCGCCCATTTGGGCTCAGCCCCGTCCCCTTTGGTGTCTGAGCCCCACCTCTTTGGGCCCCGCCCCGTTTGGAGTCTGAGCCCCGCCCCTTTGAGTTCTAGCCCGCCTCCTTTGGGGTCTGAGCCCCGCCGCTCCTCCGCGTTCCTGGCCCCGCCCCTTTTCACCACGCCCCTCTTAGCCCCTCCCCCTCATGGCCCCGCCCTCGCAACGCTCCGTGCTGGCTCCTGATTGGCTGCGAGATGGGCGCGCCCATTGCCGGCGGCGCTGGGGGGGAGGGGAAGGAGGGAGTGGCCACGCCCTTTCCTGCCCCCGCGCCTCCCATTGGTCCGCGCGGGGCGGGGCGGCCGCGCTGATTGGTCCGCGCAGGGCAGGGCGGTGGCGCTGATTGGCGCGGGCGGGGTTTGGCCACGCCCTCCCGGAAGTGCCGCTCCGGCAGCAGCGCCCGGCCGGTGAGGGGGGACCGGGACCAGGACCGAAACCGGAACCGGAAACGGAACCGGGACCGGGACCGAGCTCGGGGGGGGCCGGGACCGCGTGCGGGAGGGGGCGGGGCCGGGGGTCGGCGGGAACCGAGGCCGGGCCGGGGGTCCCGGGGGAAAACCGGACCCGGGGAGCGGGAGGGACCGGGGGGGAACCGGGAGCGAACCGGGGCTCGGGTACCCCCTCCCCGTGCCTCAGTTTCCCCTCTCGCCTTTCAGCCCCCAGCGGAGCAGAGCGGGACCCCCCCTCAAACACCGGGGAGGGGGCAGCGAGAGAGCCCCGGGAACACCGGGACCCCCCCGGGCAGCCCCCAAAACCAACTCAACCCCCCCAGAAAGCCCCGAACCCCCCACCAGACCCCCCCCAGCCCCCCAAAACTGCCCCAAACCCACCCCAAACCCCCCTAGACCCCCTCGGCTCCACCCAAACCCCCCAAAACCCCTCCTAGACCCCCAAACCTCCACCAGACTCCCCCAGACCCCCAA
>JAWWEX010000084.1:1743108-1757581 GCA_035583215.1 Arremon brunneinucha | reverse complement strand
GAATATTAAACATAAACCTAAACCTAAACATAAACATAAATATAACACAAGTGTGAATATAAATAAGAAAGTATAAATAGAAATATAAACCAGAAATATAACAAAAATATAGAATAATATATAAACATGAACACAAACAATAAGTATAATTTTTATTGTTGTAAATATAAATTTTAAAATAAATATAAATATGAGTGTGGATATGGATATGAATATAGGTTTAAATTAAGAATAAAAATACAAAGGTAAATTTGAATATAAACACAAATACAAATGTAAATATAACAGTAAGTATAAATAGGAATATAAAATATAGAATATAACATATAAAACACAAACATAAATATCAATATAAACTCATACATGTAAATATAAATATCAGAATACAAAGCTGAATTTGAATTTAAGCGTGAATACAAATACAAATATAAATTTGAATATAAACACAAATAGAAATATAAATATAATGGTAAGTATAAATAGGAATATAATAGATAAATATTAATAATAATCTCATATATGTAAGAATAAGCATAAAATACAAAGAGAAATTTGAATATAAACACGAATAAAAGTATAAATGTAAATATAACAGTAAGTATAAATAGGAATATAAAATATAAACATAGAACATGAAACATAATAATATAAAACTATAAAACATATAAAAATATATAAAAAACTATGTATATATTTTATAGTTTATATATAGATACATATGTATTTCTGTTTATAAATAGATATATTTATATATTTATGTATATTTTATATATATTTATATGTATAAATCTATATCTATATCTATATCTATATCCATATCCATATCTAATCTATCTATCTATATTTATGTTTTATATTTTATATATAGAACTATAAAACATAAATATAAATATCAACATAAACTTATTCATGTAGATGCAAATATCAAAATACAAAGCTAAATTTGAATTTAAACGAACACAAATACAAATATAAACACCAGCAAAATACAAATATATATAAATTATAAATATAACAGTATAACTAGGAATAGAAGGCATAAATTATAAATATAAATAATAAACATAAAATGTCTACATGTAGCTATAAACATTAAAATCAAAATACGTAATTGAATATAAGCATAATGCAAATATTAATATAAATATGACAGTAAGTACATATAGGGATATAGAAACACAACTAAAAGTAAAATGAAGTATTATAAATATAAATATAAATATAAATGTAAACATAAAGATAAATATAAATACAAAGATAAATATAAATACAAAGGTAAATACAGATATAGATTAGATATAGATATAGATATAGATATATAGATATAGATACAGATTATAGATATAGATACAGATAAAGTAGATTCGATTAGATATAGATATAGATAAGATATAGATTAGATATAGATATCGAGATATATATTAGATATAGATATGGATATGGATATGGATATAGATATGGATATGGATAGAGATAGAGATATAGATTTAGATACAGATACAGATACAGATATAAGTATTGATATAGATATCGATTATAGATATAGATCTATAGATATAGATATATGTTATAGATACAGATAAAATATAGATTAGATATATAGATATAGATATAGATATAGATATCGATTATAGATATAGATACAGATACAGATATAGATACAGATATAAGTATTGATATAGATATCGATTATAGATATAGATATAGATCTATAGATAGAGATACACATTATAGATACAGATAAGCTATAGATATAGGTATAGATATAGACATAGATATAGATATAGATATAGATAAGATATAGATATAGATATAGATATAGATATAGATATAGATATAGATATAGATATAGATATAGATATAGATATAGATATAAGTATAGATATAGATATAGATGTAAGTATAGATATAGTATAAATATAACATAAGCATGTAAACATAAACACAAAAATCAGAACACAAAGCTAAATTTCGGTACAAATTGAGCCCAAAAGCAGGGACGCGCCGGTGCGAGCCGGGCCCGGGAGCGCAAACCGGGGCTGGGAGCGCAAACCGGGGCTGGGAGCGCAAACCGGGCCCGGGAGCACAAACCGGGGCTGGGAGCACAAACCGGGCCCGGGAGCACAAACCGGGGCTGGGAGCGCAAACCGGGGCTGGGAGCGCAAACCGGGGCTGGGAGCACAAACCGGGGCTGGGAGCGCAAACCGGGGCTGGGAGCGCAAACCGGGCCGGGGGTGACTCCCGGGGCAGCCGGGGCGGAGCGCGGGGCCCGCCCGGTCCCGCCCGGTCCCGCCCGGATGTTTCCC
The DNA here is from genome assembly GCA_035583215.1 of Arremon brunneinucha. Taxonomy (NCBI): domain Eukaryota; kingdom Metazoa; phylum Chordata; class Aves; order Passeriformes; family Passerellidae; genus Arremon; species Arremon brunneinucha. The sequence continues at coordinate 1,755,275 of JAWWEX010000084.1, read as the reverse complement.
ATTCCCGGCCCCGCCCGGATCCCGCCCAGACCGGTCCGGGCGGTCCCCGCCCCTCATTTGCATACATTTGCATACATCTGCATGGGTTGGCTCCCAGGGGGAGCGGGAGGGGCTGGGCAGGGATGGGAACCCAAAATCCCGGGAGTTCCACATCCCAACGTGCCGGGGAGTGCTGGGATCCCGGCCCTGGGACCCCATTCCCACCATCCTGGGAATTCCTCATTCCCCAAATCCCAGAAAATTCCACATCCCAACATCCTGGGGGTTCCACATCCCAAAATCCTGGGAATTCCACATTCCCAAAATCCTAGGGAACTCCAGGATCCCAGCCCTGGGACCCCATTCCCAACGTCCTGGGAATTCCTCATTCCCAGCATCTCAGAAAATTCCACATCCAAACATCCCAGGAATTCCACATTCCCAAAATCCTGGGGAACTCCAGGATCCCAGCCCTGGGACCCCATTCCCAACATCCCAGGGAGTTCCACGTCCCAACGTCCTGGGAGTTCTGAGATCTCAGCCCAGGGACCCCATTCTGAGCATCCTGGGAATTCCTCATTCCCAACATCCCAGAAAATTCCACATCCAAACATCCTAGGAGTTCCACATTCCCAAAATCCTGGGGAACTCCAGGATCCCAGCCCTGGGACCCCGTTCCCAACATCCCAGGGAGTTCCATATTCCAGCATCCCAGGGAATTCCAGGATCCCAGCCCTGGGACCTTGTTCCCAGTGTCCCAGGGAATTCTACATCCCAACGTGCCGGGGAGTTCTGGGATTCACCAGTGGATGGATCCCGGATCCAGGGAAAACTGGGAATTCTCAGGCCAGGATGGCTCACAGGGGTCGGATCCCACCCATGGATCCTGGATCCAGGGAATATTTGGGATGCACAGCTCGAGATGGGGTCATTCCACAGGGATTGGATCCAGGAAAATGGGGGATGCAGAACACAGGATGGGCTCAGCCCTCATGGACACGGCCGTGGATCCTGGATCCAGAGAAATCCGGGAATGCTCAGGCCGGGATGGGATCACAGCAGGTGGATGGATCCTGGGATCCCACGGATCCTGGATCCAGGGAAAACTGGGAGTGAGATCCCACTGGGAATTGGGCCCCGGGGCCGGATCCCACTGGTGGATCCCAGAATTCCCCGGGATGTTGGGATGTGGATAATTACTGGTGAATTCTCCATCCCAAAATCCCACTTGGATAATTCCCAGGGAATTCCTCACCCAGAAATCCCAGCTGGACAATTCCCATGAATTCTTCATCCGAAATCCCAGCTGGGTAATTCCAGGTGATTTCTCCATCCTGAAATCCCAGTTGGATAATTCCTGTGAATTCCCCATCCCAAAATCCCAGTTGGATAATTCCTGTGAATTCCCCATCCTGAAATTCCAGCTCGGATCACTTCCTGGTGGATTCTCCATCAGAAATCCCAGCTTGGTAATTCCCGGTGGATTCCCCATCCCAAATCCCAGCTGGACAATTCCTTTGAATTCCTCATCCTGAAATCCTGGCTGGACCATACCCAGTGAATTTCCCATTTCCCATCCCAAAATCCCAGCTGGACAATTCCTGATGGATTCCCCATCCCAAAATCCCAGGTTGTATAATTTCCCATGCAGAAATCCTGACTGGACAATTCCCATGAATTCCCCATCAGAAATCCCATCTTGGATCAATCCATCCCAAAATCCCAACTCGGATCATTTCCCGGTGAATTCCCCATCTTGAAATCCCAGGCTGGTTATTCCCATGAATTCCCCACCAGAAATACCAGTTTGGATAATTCCCAGTGGATTCCCCATCCCGAAATACCAGGCTGGATAATTCCCAGAGGATTCCCCATCCCAAAATCCCAGCTCCGATAATTCCTGATCAGAAATCCCAGGCTGGAAAATTCCTGGTGAATTCCCCATCCCGAAATGCCTGCTGGAAAGTTTCCAGTGAATTCCCCATCAGAAATCCCATCTTGGATCAATTGCCACTGAATTCCCCATCCCAAAATCCCAACTCAGATCACTTCCCGGTAAATTCCCCATCAGAAATCCCAGCTTGGATAATTCCCAGTGGATTCCCCATCCCAAATCCCAGCCCGGATCCCTTCCCAGCGCGGATCCCTGCTCCCCGCATGTGCGGCCGATCCCCTGGAATGATCCCCTGGAACGATCCCCATAAATGATCCCCTGGAAAGATCCTCGGAAATGATCCCCTGGAACGATCCCCGGGAATGATCCCCTGGAATGATCCCGTGAAATGACCCCCTGGGACGATCCCCTGGGATGACCCCCTGGAAAGATCCTCAGAAATGATCCCCTGGAACGATCCCCTGGAACGATCCCCTGGAATGATTCCCTGGAATGATCCTCTGGAACGATCGCCTGGAATGATCCCCTGGAACGATCCTCTGGAACGATCCCCATGAATGATCCCCTGGAATGATCCCCTGGAACGATCCCCTGGAATGATCCCCTGGGATGACCCCCTGGAATGATCCTTGGAAATGATCCCCATGAATGATCCCCTGGAATGATCCCCTGGAACGATCCTCTGGAATGACCCCCTGGAATGATCCCCTGGAACGATCCCCTGGAATGATCCCCTGGGATGATCCCCTGGGATGACCCCCTGGAATGATCCTCGGAAATGATCCCCTGGTATGACCCCCATGAACGATCCCCTGGAACGATCCCCATGAATGATCCCCTGCAATGATCCCCCGGAATGATCCCCTGGAATGATCCCCTGGAACGATGCCCTGGAATCATCCCCCGGAACGATCCCCTGGAATGATCCCCAAGAACGATCCCCATGAACGATCCCCATGAACGATCCCCTGGAACGATCCTCTGGGAACGATCTCCATGAACGATCCCCTGGAATGATCCCCTGGAACGATCCCCTGGAATGATCCCCTGGAACGATCCCCTGGAATTTCAGGCTCGGCTGGAGCCCGGCCCCGCTCCCGCCCGGCCCCGCCCGAGCCCGGCCCGGCCGCTCCGCTCCGCTCCTTGGGGCGATCCCGGCGCGCTCCCGTTCTCCCGGCCCAGGTGAGCTTCTCTGCGATGGGGGCGGCTGGAAAACCGGGAATGGGTCGGGAACGCGCGCCCGGGGGGGCTCTGGTGGGGCGGGTTTGGGGTGTGTGCATTCCCGATCCCAAAAAATCCACCAGGAAATGGTTGGATCAAAAAGAAAACACCTGTGGGAAAGGGTTGGATCTGAAAAATGAAACCGGCAGGGAAGGGTTGGATCTGCCCCAAAAAGCTGCGGGAAAGTGTTGGATCCCCCCCCAAAAAAAAACACCAGGAAAGGCTTGGATCCCCAAAAAAAAACCCCAAGCAATGGGAAAGGGTTGGACCTGCCCCAAAAAGCTGCAGGAAAGGGCTGGATCCCAAAAAAAACGCTGGGAGAGGGTTGGATCCCAAGAAAACACCTGCGGGAAAGGGTTGGATCCTAAAAAAAACCTGTGGGAAAGAGTTGGACTCCCCCCCCCCCCCAAAATACTGTGGGAAAGGGGTGGATCCCAAAAAAAACCCCAAACAATGGGAAAGGGTTGGATCTGCCCCAAAAAGCTGCAGGAAAGGGTTGGATCCCAAAAAAACACCTGTGGGAAAGGATTGGATCCCCAAAAACCACCTGTGGGAAAGAGTTGGAACCCAAAATCCCCCAAACAATTGGAAAGGGTTGGATCTGCCCCAAAAAGCTGCAGGAAAGGGTTGGATCCCAAAAATAAAACTGTGTAAATCTGGGGAAAAATCACTGTGTAAATGCCAGGAAAAATCACTGTAATTCCCAGGGAAAAAAAAATTCCAGAATATTCATTTTAATTCCCAAAAAACTCCCGGAAAATCAGTGTAAATCTGGGGAAAAATAACTGTAAATGCCAGGATAAAACTCCAGAAAAATCACTTTAATTCCCAGAAAAAGCACTGTAATTCCCAGAAAAAAAACTCCAGAAAAATAATTTTAATTTCTGGGGAAAAAAACAAACAAAAAAAGAGACCCTCCAAACCCCTCAAAAATTAACAAAAACAACCAGGAAAATTCACTTTATTTCCAGGAAAAAAACCTCCAGAAAAATCACTTTAAATCCCTGGGAAAAGCTCCAGGAAAAACACTCTAATTCCCAGAAAAAAAACCACCCCAAAAATAACCCCAAAAAACCCTGGAAAATTCATTTTAATCCCAGGAAAAAAGCTTCAGAAAAATCACTTTAATTCTCAGAAGAAAAAAAATAGGAAAAATCAGGAAAAATCACTTTAATTCCCAAAAAACTCAGGAAAATTTCCTTTAATTCACAAAGCTCCATGCACGCTTTTGCTGCTTCCCAAAAATAATCCGGGAAAGGTTTTCCCTCCTAAAAACTGGGAAAGTGGGAAAAGCAGGAAAAAGAGGAAGAGGAAAAGGAGGAAAAAGAGGAAAAGCTGGAAAGGGAAGAGAAGGAAAAAGAGGAGCAGGAAAAGCAGGAAAAGAGGGAGGAGGAAAAGAAGGAAAAGGAGGAAGAGGAGGAAGAGGAAAAGCGGGAAAAGGAGGAAAAAGAGGAAAAACAGGAAAGGGAAGAGAAGGAGGAGGAGGAGGAAAAGGAGGAAAAAGAGAAGGAAAAGCAGAAGGAGCAGGAAAAGCAGGAAAAGGAGGAAAAAGAGGAAAAGCTGGAAAGGGAAGAGAAGGAAATAGAGGAGCAGGAAAAGCAGGAAAAGCAGAAAAAGGGGGAGGAGGAAAAGGAGGAAAAGGAGGAAAAGGAAAAAGAGGAAAAGGGGGAAAAAGAGGAGAAGGAAAAGTAGGAAAGGGAAGAGAAGGAAAAGGAGGAGGAGGAAAAAGAGGAAAAGGAGGAAAAAGAGGAAAAGCTGGAAAGGGAAGTGAAGGAAAAAGAGGAAAAGCTGGAAATGGAAGAGAAGGAAAAAGAGGAAAAGCGGGAAAGGGAAGAGAAGGAAAAAGAGGAACAGGAAGAGGAGGAGGAGGAGGAAAAGGAGGAAAAGGAGAAGGAAAAGCAGAAGAAACACGAAAAGGAGGAGCAGGAAAAGCGGGAGGAGGCAAAGCAGGAGAAGGAAGAGGAGGAGGAAAATGAGGAAAAAGAGGAGCAGGCAAAGCCGGAGAAGCGGGAGGAGGCCGGGCGGGAAAAGCGGGAAGAGCAGGAAGAGGAGAGGCAGGAAAGGAGGAGGAGGAGGAGGAGGAGGAGGAAGGGGAGGAGGGAAGGCGATGATTCCCAAATCCCGGCATCCCTCGCTCCGCTGGCGGCGGCTCCGGGCCGGGCCCGGCGCTCCCGGCGCGGTTCGGGGATCGCGGTTCGGGCCCAGCGCCGGGACCGGCAGAGCCCCGGGCGGATCCCGGGACCGGCGGATCCCGCCGGGATCGGCGCCTCCCGGCCCGCGGCCCATGCGGACACCGAGCGGCGGCCGCGGCCTGCCCAGGTCAGCGCATTCCCGGCTCCCGAATCCCGGGATCCGCCCCCGCAGCCCCCGGAGCCCCCGGAGCCCCCGGAGCCCCCGGAGCCCCCAGCTTCCAGGGGGTTTTCCCGGCTGCTCTCTGCCCCGGCCGTCCCCGCTTTGCCTGGCGGCCCTGCTTCCCGAAAACCCAGCCCAAATCCATGGATCCAGCCCCAGATCCCTGGATGCAGCCCCAGATCCCTGGAGATAGCCCCAAAATCCCTGGAGATAGCCCCAAATCCCTGGATCCCACCCCAGATCTCTGTGTCCAGCCCCAAATCCCTGGATCCAACCCCAGATCCCTGGATGCAGCCCCAGATCTCTGTGTCCAGCCCCAAATCCCTGGATCCAGCCCCAAAATCCCTGGAGATAGCCCCAAATCCCTGGATCCAGCCCCAGATCCCTGGAGATAACCCCAGATCTCTGTGTCCAGCCCCAGATCCCTGGATCCAGCCCCAAATCCCTGGATCTGTCCCTAAATCCCTGGATCCAGCCCTAAATGCTTGGATCCAGCCCCAAATCCCTGGACCCAGCCCCAGATCCCTGGATTCAGCACCAAATCCCTGGATCCATCCCCGAATCCAGCCCCATATCCCTGTAACCAGCCCCAGATCTCTGGATCCAGCCCCAAATCCTTGGATCCCTCCCCAGATCCCTGGATCCAACCCCAGATCCTTGGATCCAGCCCTAAATCCCTGGACCCAGCCCCAGATCCCTGTTTCCAGCCCCAAACCCCTGGATCTGTCCCTAAATCCCTGGATCCATCCCTGAATCCCTGGATCCAGCCCCAAAATCCCTGGATCCAGCCCCATATCCCTGGATCCAGCCCTAAATCCCCATTTCCAACCCCAAATTCCCGCATCCAGAGTTTTTCCCAGCGGGAAGAGCCTGCCCAGCCTGCCTGGTGCTCGCTGCTGTCACAGCCATTCCTGATTTTCCTGCTGCCCCTGCTTCCCAAAAACCCAGCCCAAATCCCTGGATCCATCCCCAAATCCCTGGATCTGTCCCCAGATCTCTGGATCCATCCCCAAAATCCCTGGATCCAGCCCCAAATCCCCATTTCCAACCCCAAATTCCCGCATCCAGAGGTTTTTCCGGTGGGCATTCTTGCTGCTGTCACAGCCATTCCCAATTTTCCTGCTGCTTCTGCTTCCCAGAAATCCCCCCGATATCCTTGGATCCATCCCCAAATCCATGGATTCACCCAGAAATCCCTGTTCCCATCCCAAATCCATGGATCCACCCCCAAATCCCCATTCCCACCCCAAATCCCGATATCCAGAGGTTTTCCCGTTGGGATGAGCCCTCCCCTCCCCACTGTCTCAGCGATTCCTGCTGTTATTCCCACTCCAAAATTCCCAGTTTTTCCCTAAGGATTGGATTTAGAACTCCCAAAAAGCCGGGAATGGGAAGGGGAATTCCCATTGGTAACAAAAATAAAGGGAATTTTGGGACAAATAAAGGGGATTTGGGGACAAATGAAAGGAATTTTTATTTGGTAAATAAAAGGAATTTTGGGGTCTAATGAAAGGGAAAAACTAAGGGAATTTTGGTGAAAATTAAGGGAATTTTGGGGAAAAATAAAGGGAAATTTTTGGGGCCGAATGAAGGGGAATTTGGGGAAGATAAAGGGAATTTTGGGTAAGATTATTATTTATTTATTCCCAGTTATTTATTCCTGGGATTGGCAGCAGGGCGGGACCGATTCCTGGTGAATCCCACTGGGATGGATCCTGAATTTCCTGCTGGGATGGATCCTGAATTTCCTGCTGGAAGGGATCCCGGATTTCCTACAGGGTTGAAATCTGGATTTCCCACTGGGATGCATCCCAGATTCCCCTCTGGGATGGATCCTGGATTTCCCCCCCACTGTTCCCAATCCCAGTTGGGATGGATGCGGATCCATGGGATGATCCCTGGGATGGTCCCAGGATGGGTTTGGATCCCTGGGATGATCCCAGGGCAGATCTGGATCCACATCCCTGGGATGAACCTGGGGTGGATCTGGATCCATGGGATGATCCCTGAGATGGATCCAGATCTGTGGAATGGTCCCTGGATGGATCTGGATCCCTGGGATGATCCTGGGGCAGATCTGGATCCCTGGGATGATCCCTGGGATGATCCTGGGATGGATCCGGATCCCTGAGAGGATCCCTGGATGGGTCTGGATCCATGGGATGATCCCAGGGTGGATTTGGATCCACGGGAAGGGCTCAGGATAATCCTGAGATGGATCCAGATCCTTGGGATGATCCCTGGATGGATCTGAATCCATGGGATAGTCCCTGGATGATCCCGGGATGGATCCAGATCTGTGGGATGGTCTCAGGATGGATCTGGATCCCTGGATGATCCCAGGGATGATCCCAGAGCAGATCTGGATCCCTGCGATGATCCCAGGGTGGATCCGGATCCATGGGAAGGGCTCAGGATGATCCTGGGATGGATCTGGATCCATGGGATGATCCCTGAGATGGATCCAGATCTGTGGGATGGTCCCTGGGATGGATCTGGATCCATGGGATGATCCCAGAGCAGATCTGGATCCACATCCCTGGGATGATCCTGGAATTGATTTGGATCCATGGGATGATCCCAGGGTGGATCCAGATCCATGGGAAGGGCTCAGGATGATCCTGAGATGAATCCAGATCCTTGGGATGATCCCTGGGATGGATCTGGATCCGTGGGATGATCCTGAGATGGATCAGGATCCCTGGGATGGTCCCTGGATGATCCCGGGATGGATCCAGATCTGTGGGATGTTCCCTGGATGGATCAGGATCCCTGGGATGGTCCCTGGGATGGATCTGGATCCATGGGATAACCCCAGGATGGATCAGGATCCCTGGGATGGTCCCTGGATGGTCCCAAATCTGTGGGATGGTCCCTGGATGGTCTCAGGATGGATCAGGATCCCTGGGATGGTCCCTGGATGGATCAGGATCCCTGGGATGGTCCCTGGGATGGATCAGGATCCCTGGGATGGTCCCTGGATGATCCCAGGGCGGATCCCTCAGCGTCTCCCCGGGCAGCAGCTCCGGTGCCAGGGATAAAAATATCCCAGGATAAAAATACCCCGGGATGGGAGAGGCCGGGCCGGGGTTCGGATCCCGCTGCTCCCGGCGCTGGGGCCTCCTTGGGAATCTCCATTCCCAGGGATCTTCCCATCCCAGCATCCTTGGCTTCTCCTGCATCCCCTTTTTCCTGCCCCATGGATCCCACTTCCCACTTTCCTCTCCCGCTTCCCGTTTTTCCTGTCCTGATTCATTTCCATGGATCCCTTGCAGCTCCCAAACCTCCACATTCCCAGGGCTGATTCCCCATCCCCACATCCCTGGATTTTCCTGAATCCCGATTTTCCTCTCCCACTTCATTTCCATGGGTTCCTGCTTCCCGATTTTCCTTTCCCAGTTTATTTCCACGGATCCCTTGCGGCTCCCAAACCTCCACATTCCCGGGGATGATTCCCCATCCCTGGATTATCCTTCATCCTGATTTTCCTTTCCCTGTTTATTTCCATGGATTCCTGCTTCCCAATTTTCCTCTCCCAGTTTATTTCCATGGATTCCTGCTTCCCAGTTTTCCTCTCCCACTTCATTTCCATGGATTCCTGCTTCCCGATTTTCCTTTCCCACTTCGTTTCCATGGATCCCCAGCAGCTCCTGGGAATCTCCATTCCCCATTCCCTTTCCCCCCCTGGATTTTCCCGCTTCCCGCTTTTCCTCTCCCGATTTATTTCCATGGATCCCTTGCAGCTCCCAAACCTCCACATTCCCAGGGCTGATTCCCTATCCCTGGATTATCCTTCATCCTGATTTTCCTCTCCCTGTTTATTTCCATGGATTCCTCCTTCCCGATTTTCCTCTCCCACTTCATTTCCACGGATCCCCAGCAGCTCCTGGGAATCCCCATTCCCCATTCCCACGGATTTTCCCACTTCCCACTCTTTCTCTCCCTGTGCATTCCCACAGATCCCATGGGATCTGTTTTGCTCCTGGGATGTTCCTGCCCCTGTCTGCGTGGAACACTCTGGGAAAAATCCCTTTTTCCCTTGGATCCATCCCAATTCCAGGATTATTTTGGAGGCCTGGGATAAATCTGCAGCTCCCAAACTTCCACATTCCCAGGGCTGATTCCCGATCCCCACATCCCTGGATTATCCTGATTCCTGATTTTCCTCTCCCAGTTCATTTCCATGGATCCTCAGCAGCTCCTGGGAATCTCCATTCCCCATTCCCATGGATTTTCCTGCTTCCTGCTTTTCCCCTCCCTGTGCATTCCCACAGATCCCAATTTTTCCTCATCCCATGGGATTTCTTTTGCTCCTGGGATGTTCCTGCCCCTGTCTGCATGGAACATTCTGGGAAAAATCCCTTTTTCCCTTGGATCCATCCCAATCCCAGGATTATTTTGGAGGCCTGGGATAAATCTGGGCCGGGCTGGGCTGAGCTCAGCGCTCCAAACGGGAGTGACCTTTTCCCTGGATAAATTTGGGATTGGCCACAATTCCCGCTGGGAGAGGGACCCAGAGCGGGAAGGGACCGGATCCCAATCCCGACCCCAATCCTGGGGTTGTTTTTCCTGAAGATTCCCAATTTTGGGGCTTTTTCTGGAGCTGCAGAAATTGGGAATTCTCAGTGTCCCGGGAACCTCTGGCTCCGGAACTTCCCTGGGATTTTGGGGATTCTTCCCCTGGTTTTTCTGGATTCTTCTCCTGGGGTTTTGGAAATTCTTGTCCTGGTTTTTGTGGATTCATCTCCCATTTTTTTGTGGATTCATCTCCCGGTTTTTGGGGATTGATCTCCTGGGTTTTTGTGCATTCATCTGTTTTTTTTGGGATTTTTCCTCCCAGTTTTTGGGGATTCTTCTCCTGTTTTTTGGGAGATTCTTCTCCCATTTTTTTGTGGATTCATCTCATTTTTTTGGGGGATTTTTCCTCCCAGTTTTGGGGGATTCTTCTCCTGGTTTTTAATGGATTCTTCTCCTGGGATTTTGGAAATTCTTCCTCCCATTTTTTTTGTGGATTGATCTGGATTTTTTTGTGGATCAATCTCGGTTTTTTAGGATTTTTATCCCAGTTTTTGGGCATTTTTCTCCCACTTTTTGGTGGATTGATTGGGTTTTTTTTTGTGGATTCATCTTGGTTTTTTGGGGATTTTTCCTCCCAGTTTTTGGGGATTCCTCTGTTTTTTTGGTGATTCTTCTCCTGGGATTTTGGAAAGTCTTCTCCCCTTTTTTTTTTTTTTTTGTGGATTGATCTGGGTTTTTTTTGTGGATTCATCTCGGTTTTTTGGGATTTTTCTCCCATTTTTTTGGGGATTCTTCTCCCATTTTTTTGTTGATTGATCTGGATTTTTTTGTGGATTAATCTCATTTTTTTTAGGATTTTTTCTCCCAGTTTTTGGGAATTCTTCTCCCTTTTTTTTTTTTTTTTTTGGTGTATTCATCTGGGGGTTTTTTTTGGGGATTCATCTCCTTTGTTGGGGATTTTTCTCCCAGTTTTTGGGGATTCTTCTCCCACTTTTTTGTGGATTGATCTGCTTTTTTTTTGTGGATTCATCTCGGTTTTTTAGGATTTTTCCTCTCAGTTTTTGAGGATTCTCCTCTCAGTTTTTGTGGATTGATCTGGATTTTTTTGTGGATAATTCTCGGGTTTTTTTGGGATTTTTCTCCCACTTTTTGGGGATTTTTCTCCCACTTTTTCGTGGATTCATCTCATTTTTTTGGGGATTTTTCTCCCAGTTTTTGGGGATTCTTCCCCCACTTTTTGTGGATTGATCACCTTTTTTCTCGGTGGATTCCTCTCCTGGATTTCTGCCTCGCTTGGCATCGCATCCACAGGGAAAATTCCCAGGTGGGGCGACCCAGGAGAGGTTCCCACTGCAGGAAAACAATTCCAGGAGGGAAAATCCCTTGGGATCATCCCAAGGCTCCGACCTTGCCGCCCTTCCCGGTGCCCTCCGGGCGCTCTCGGCTTTCGGGGCGGATGCTCCATCGATCCCGGCATCGATCCCGGCCGGATCCTGGCGCTTCCCGCCCTTCCCCGCCAGCAGGATCCGCAATTCCCGGGATAAATTCTCCCTGAGCCCTTCCCGGCTCCCTGCCCGAGCTGGAGCCTGAGCTGGACCCATCCCGCTGGAGCCTCCCGGTCCTTTCCGGGGCTGGGATTGGGGCTGACCCGATCCTTTTCCGACCCTTTTCCAAACCTTTTCCAACCCTTCTCCCCTTTTCCCCCCTTTTCCAATCCTTTTTCCCAACTCTTTTCCAACCCTTTTCCCCCAACCCTTTTTGAGCCCTTTCCCCCCCTTTCCCAACCCCGTTTTCCCCCTTTCCCAACCCTTTTTCCAGCCCTTTTTCCCAACCCTTTTCCAACCCCTTTCCCAACCCTTTTTCCCCACCCTTTCCTCCTTTTCCAACCCTTTCCCCCCTTTCCCAACCCTTTTCCAGCCCTTTTCCTCCCAACCCTTTTCCCCCACCCTTTTTCCCCCCTTCCCAACCCTTTTTCCAACCTTTTTCCCCTTTCCCAACCTTTTCCCAACCCTTTTTCCCCCCGTTTTCCAAACCTTTTTCCCCCTTTTCCTACTCTTTCCCCCCCTTTCCAAACGCTTTTTCTCAGCCCCTTTTCCTCCCTTTCCCAACCCTTTTTCCCAACCTTTTTTCCCAACCCTTTTTCCCCTTTCCCAACCCTTTCCCCCCTTTTCCAACCCTTTTTCCAACCCTTTTTCCCCCTTTC
>JAWWEX010000084.1:1729981-1743008 GCA_035583215.1 Arremon brunneinucha | reverse complement strand
CCCGCAGTAGGTACTGTCAGCCTCGGCTTCGGGAATTTTGGGGAATTTTGGGGATTTTTGGGAATTTTGGGAATTTTGGGACGGCCAGCCCGGGGTGGGAAGGAGGCAGCAGCACCCAGGGTGTCCCGGATATCCCAGCTGGAGCCGCCTGGGATTGGGAAAACACGGAGGGCTCTTGGATCCTGGGGGCTGCTGGTCCTGTTCCCTATTTCCCTGCCTCCCTCATTCCCTATTTCCCCGATTCCCCATTTCCCTGTCCCTATTTCCGTGGTTCCCTGATTCCCTATTCCCTGATAACCCATTTCCCTATTTCCCTGCTCCCTGATTCCCTGTTTCCCTATCCCAATTTCCTCGAGTCCCTCTTTCCCTGTTTCCCTTACTCCCTATTATCCCGATTCCCTGTTTCCCTATTTCCCTCTTTCCTGATTCCCCATTCCCCTACTGCCCTGATTCCCTATTTTCCTGTTCCTTGATTCCCTGTTTCCCTGATTCCCCATTTCCCTGTCCCTATTTCTGTGTTTGCCTGATTCCCTGTTTCCCTATTTCCCTCTTTCCTGATTCCCCATTTCCCTATTTCCCTCTCCCAATTTCCCCGATTCCCTCTTTCCCTATTTCCCTGATTCCCTATTTCCCTGTTCCCTGATTCCCCATTCCCCTATTTCTCTGTCCCTATTTCCCTGATTCTCTATTTCCCTGTTCCCTGATTCCCTGTTTCCCTGTTTCGCTGATTCCCTAATTCCCTATTTTCCTGTCCCTATTTCCCCGATTCCCTGATTCCCTATTTCCCTAGTTCCCTTTTCCCTATTTCCCTGATTCCCTATTTCCCTGTTCCCTGATTCCCTATGTCCCTGGTTCCCTATTTCCCTGTTCTCCTATTTCCCTATTTCCCTGTTCCCTTATTTCCCTGATTCCCTATTTCCCTGTTTCCCTGTTCCCTGATTCCATATTTGTTTCCCTGATTCCCTATTTCCCTGATTCCCTATTTCCCTGCTCCCTTATTCCCTCATTCCCTGTTTCCCTGATTCCCTATTTCCCTGTCCTTATTTCTGTGGTTGCCTGATTCCCTGTTTCCCTATTTGCCTGCTCCCTGATTCCCTATTTCCCTGATTCTTTATTTCCCTGTTCCCTGATTCTTTATTTCCCTGTTCCCTGATTCCCTATTTCCCTGATTCCCTGTTCCCCTATTTCCCTGATTCCCTATTTCCCTGTTCCCTGATTCCCCATTCCCCTATTTCTCTTTCCCTGGTTCCCTGATTCCCTATTTCCCTGATTCCCTATTTCCCTGTTCCCTGATTCCCCATTTTCCTGTCCCTATTTCTGTGGTTGCCTGACTCCCCGTTTCCCTATTTCCCTATCACTATTTCCCTGGTCCCCCTGTTTCCCTGGTTCCCTATTTCCCTGTTTCCCTATTTCCCTATTTATTTCCCTGATTCCCTATTTCACTGTTCCCCTATTTCCCTATTTCCCTGATTCCCTGTTTCCCTGGTTCCCTATTTATTTCCCTGTTCCTATTTCCCTGTTCCCTGTTCCCCTATTTCCCTGTTCCCTATTTCCCTGTCCCCGTTTCCCTGATTCCCCGTTTCCCTGATTCCCTGTTTCCCTGATTCCCTATTTCCTTGTTCCCTGATTCCCTATTTATTTCCCTGTCCCTATTTCCCTGATTCCCTATTTCCCTGTTCCCCTATTTCCCTGTTTCCCTGATTCCTTATTTCCCTATCCCTATTTCCCTGATTCCCTCCCTCCATTCCCAGTGCCCGTTCCCTTCCCATCCCTCTCCCTCCCCTTTCCCTCCCATTCTCCTGTTTTCCCTCCCCTTTCCCTCCATTCCCGAGCCCCTTTTCCCTCCTCCTCCTCCTCCTCCATCCCCTGTGGGTGTGACAGCCTGGTCAGACAGAGAGGGAAAGCTGGATGAGCTTTCCCATGGATCCGTCTGGGAAGTTTTGGGGAGAAGGAATTGTAAACAAATGGTAAAAAACCTGCAGGGGGTGTTGGGAACAATGGTAAAAAATCTGTGGATGGTGTTTGGAACAACGGTCTGGGAAGTTTTGGAGAGGCAGAGAGAAGGAATTGCAAACAAATGGTAAAAAAATCCTGCAGGGGCTGTTGGGAACAAGCTGCTTTCCTCAGACGGTGTTCACCCCAAAAGTGATTAATTAGCCACTCATGTGGAATGTGTTAATTAAGTGACCGATCAGGTGCACCAGACCAGGGTATAAAAGAAGGGGTTCCAACAAACTGGGGGGCTTCCGGTCTGGAGTCTGTGTCATTCCTGACTCCATGGTGCCAATCCCGCTTTTCCCCTCCATCCCTTCCCCTTTTCCATCCTCCGTTTCCACCTCCATCTCCCCCTCCATCCCGTTTTTTTCTCCCTCCTCTGCCTCCATCCCCCTTCTCATTTCCCACCCCCCCTCCATCCATTTTGCCCCCTCCATCTCCATCCCCTCCTTCCTCCTCTTCCTCCTCAATCTCTGCCCCCATTCCCCTCCATCCCCTCCGTCCCCTTTTCCTCCCTCCTCCATCTCCATCCCCCTTTCCCTTCATCCTCCTCTTCCATCCCCCTTTTCCTGCTCCATCCCCCTTCCTCTTCCCTCTCCCGTCCCCTTTTCCATCCTCCATTTCCATCCCTCTTCCCTGGTTTTCTCCATCCCCATTCTCCTCCTCCATCCCTTTTATTCCCTCCTCTTCCTCCATCTTCCTTCTCTATCTCCTCCCTCCCCTTTCCCTTCATCCTCCTCCTCTTCCTCCACCTCCATCCCCCTTCTCCCTCCCGCTTTATCTCCATCCCCTTTTCCATCTCCACCCCCTTTTCCTCCATTCCCTCCATCTCCCTTTTCCATCTCCTCCATCTCCTGCATCCTCCTTCTCCCTCCTTTGTCTCCATCTCCCTTCTCATCTCCCATCTGCATCCCTTTTTTTTCTCCATCCCTTTTTCCATCTGCCCCTTTTTTCCATCCATTCCTTTTTTCCATCCATTCCTTTTTTCCATCCATCCCTTTTTCCCTCCATCCCTTTTTTTCCCTCCATCCCCTTTTTTCTCCATCCATCCCTTTTTTTTCCCTCCATCCCCTTTTTTCCATCCATCCATTTTTTCCATCCATCCCTTTTTTTCCCTCCATCCCTTTTTTCCTCCATCCTTTTTTTCATCCATCCCTTTTTTCCATCCATCCCTTTTTTTCCCTCCATCCCTTTTTTCTCCATCCCTTTTTTCCTCCATCCATCCCTTTTTCTCCATCCATCCCATTTTTCCCTACGTCCTTTTTTTTTCTCCATCCATCCCTTTTTTCTCCATCTCTTTTTTTCCCTCCATCCCTTTTTTTCCCTCCATCCCTTTTTTCCTCCATCCCTTTTTTCCTCCATCCTTTTTTCCCCTCCATCCCTTTTTTCCATCCATCCCTTTTTTCCTCCATCCCTTTGTTCCATCCCTCCTTTTTTTCCTCCATCCCTTCTCCATCCCTCCCCATCCCCGTTTCCCGCTCTCCCGTGCCCCATTCCATGTTTTCCATGCCCATTCCCATGCAGGATCTCCCCCGGATCCCCCCGGCCCCGCGGGGATGGAGGAGCTGGGCCAGGCCTTCGACTTCCAGGACAGCGAGGAGGAGGAGGAGGAGGAGGAGGAGGAAGGGGAGGACGAGGACTCGGATTCGGGAGCTGATCCCGGAGTCGATCCCGGAGCCGATCCCGGTGCTGACGTCGCTCTCCAGGCGCCCCCGCGCCGGCGGCGCCCGCCCAGCTCCGGTGAGGAACATTCCTGGTACTCCCAGTGTGGAATTCCCGCTCATTCCCGGTGTGGAATTCCCGCTCATTCCCGGTGTGGAATTCCCAGTATTCTTGGTATGGAATTCCCGCTCATTCCCAGTGTGGAATTCCTGGTATTCTTCTGTGGAATTCCTGTTCATTCCTGGTGCAGAATTCCCGGTACTCCCAGAGAAATTTCCCCTCATTCCGAGTGTGGAATTCCCGGTATTGCCAGTGTGGAATTCCTCTTCATTCCTGGTATTCCCAGTGTGGAATTCCCGCTCATTCCCAGTACGAAACTCCTGGTATGGAATTCCCAGTATTCCCTTGTGGAATTCCTGTTCATTTCCCGGTGGGGAATTCCTGGTCATTCCCAGTATGGAATTTCTGCTTATTCCTGGTATGGAGTTCCTGGTATTCCCATGTGGAATTTCTGCTCATTCCCAGTGTGGAATTCCCAGTATTGCCAGTATGAAATTCCTGCTCATTCCCAGTGGGGAATTCCTGGTATTCCCATGTGGAGTTCCCCCTCATTCCCAATGTGGAATTCCACCTCATTCCCAGTGTGGAATTCCTGCTCATTCCCATGTGGAATTCCCAGTATTCCCTTGTGGAATTTCTGCTCGTTCCCAGTGCAGAATTCCCAGTATTCCCATGTGGAACTCCTGTTCATTCCTGGTGTGGGATTCCCAGTATTCCCGGTGTGGAATTCCTGCTCATTCCCAGTACAAAATTCCTGCTCATTCCTGGTATGGTGTTTCCAGTATTCACTTGTGGAATTCCTCGTCATTCCCAGTGTGGAATTCCCAGTATTCCCATGTGGAATTCCCCCTCATTCCCAGTGTGGAATTCCCGCTCATTCCCAGTACGAAATTCCTGCTTATTCCTGGTATGGAGTTCCTGCGATTCCCATGTGGAATTCCTGCTCATTCCCAGTATGGAATTCCTGCTTATTCCTGGTATGGAGTTCCCAGTATTCCCATGTGGAATTCTGGTCGTTCCCAGTGTGGGATTCCCAGTATTGCCAGTATGGAATTCCTGGTCATTCCTGGTGTGGAATTCCCCCTCATTCCCAGTATGGAATTCCTGCTAATTCCTGGTATGGAGTTCCTGGTATTCCCATGTGGAGTTCCCATTATTCCCAGTGTGAAATTTCCAGTATTCTCTTGTGAAATTCCCGCTCATTCCTGGTGTGGAATTCCCATTCATTCCCGGTGTGGAATTCCTGCTTATTCCTGGTATGGAGTTCACAGAATTCCCTTGCGGAATTCTTGGTCATTCCTGGTGTGGAATTCCCAGTATTGCCAGTATGGAATTCCTGCTCATTCCCAGTGTGGAATTCCTGTTTATTCCTGATATGGAGTTCCCGGTATTCCCAATGTGGGATTCCTGGTATTTCTCGGAGTGGAATTCCCAGTATTGCCAGTATGGAATTCCTGCTCATTCCCGGTGGGGAATTCCCGATCATTCCCAGTATGGAATTCCTGCTTATTCTTGGTATGGAGTTCCTGGTATTCCCATGTGGAATTCCCAGTATTGCCAGTATGGAATTCCTGCTCATTTCCAGTAGGGAATTCCTGCTCATTCCCGGTATGGGATTCCTGTTTATTCCTGGTATGGAGTTCCTGGTATTCCCATGTGGAATTCCCAGTATTGCCAGTATGGAATTCCCGCTCATTCCCGGTATTCCCATGTGGAATTCCCGCTCATTCCCGGTATTCCCGGTACATCCCGGGGTGCCAACACCATTTCTCTTTGCTTTCCTTCCCCGCAGAAGGGCTGGAGCCGGAGACCCAGGAAGGGTGAGTGGGATTTGGGGCATTTAGTGGGATTTCCATGGAATTTTGGGGGTCCTGGTGGGATTTGGGGCATTTAGTTGGAATTCCAGGGAATTTTGGGGGTTTTGGTGGGATTTGGGGCATTTAGTGGGATTTCCATGGAATTTTGGGGGTTCTGGTGGGATTTGGGGCATTTATTGGCACTTCCCAAGAGTTTTGGGATTCTGGTGGGATTTCCCGGGAGTTTCCTGGGATTTTGGGGGGGTTTCAGGAGGTTTTGGCAGGAATTCCAGGATTTCTGTTGGGATTTTGTGCCCCGTGATGGATCTTTGGGATCCGTCCCCTCCGGCTGGTGTCGCAGCTGCTGCCGTGCCTCAGTTTCCCCCAACTTCTCTGCATTTCAAGGAGCTCTGAGCAGGAGAACTCTGGGATTTTGGGATCTTTTCCATCATCCCTGAGTGTGTCGGCAGAACATCCCTAAAAATCTGGGACAGCCCTAAATTCTGGGATCCCAAGGAGCAGGTGTGGGGGAGGGGGGAATTCCTTTAAAAAAATCCTTATTTTGTTCCTGTGGTGGGAATGGGGGTGGCAGCGGGTGGGAGCTTTGGGAGCCCCCAATCCTGGGGGATTTGTCCTCAATCCTGAGGGATTTTTCCCTGGAATGCTCCCGCAGGATCCCGGCACAGGTGAGCAATGGTGAAGCCGGAGGAGATTCCCAGATCCGGACCCGCACCTGGAAGAGGGAGAGCATCTGCCGAGGTGGGGAAAGGCTGGGATTAACCCTTGGGATTGAACCCCTGGGATTAAAACCCCTGGGATTAAACCCCTGGGATAACCTCTGGGATTAACCCTTGGGATAACCCCTGGGATTAAACTCCTGGGATTAAATCCCGGGATACCCCTGGGATAAAACCCCTGGGATTAAACCCCTGGGATTACCCCCTGGGATAATCCCTGGGATTAAACCCCTAGGATAAAACCCCTGGGATAACCCCCTGGGATAACCCCCGGGATTTGACCCCTGGGATAACCCCT
Organism: Arremon brunneinucha; assembly: GCA_035583215.1. NCBI lineage: Eukaryota > Metazoa > Chordata > Aves > Passeriformes > Passerellidae > Arremon > Arremon brunneinucha. The sequence goes on along the minus strand of JAWWEX010000084.1, from coordinate 1,736,460 downwards.
GGGATAACCCCTGGGATTAAACCCTCAGGATAACCCTCAGGATAACCCCTGGGAATAAACCCCTGGGATTAACCCCTGGGATAACCCTTGGTGAGCTCGGGAAGGTTTCTGCACCATGTTGGAATCCCGGGCTCCTGATTCCAATCCCAATCCCGATCCTGGTGTTCCCAGGGGAGCGTTTCTCCTTCCCGGAGGTGGAGGACGAGGTCATCTACGACGACGTTCCCTGCGAGGGCCTGGATGTGGATCAGGACGGTACGGGAACGCTCTTCCTGCTTTTCCAGCCGGGATCTGCCTCTTCCCGGTTTTCCAGGGGCCCCCATCCCCATTTTCTGTCAGGAAGGAGAGTCCCATCCTCCAGGAGGCTGTGGGTGGGAATAGCCAGGGAAATCCCGGGATCTGGGAGGGATGGGGCTGCAGGACCCTGAGGGTTCCAGAGAATGGGAATTCTGGAGTTCTGCACTAGGATTCCCCAATTCCCAAAATTCTCCTTCCTCTCCTTCCTTCCTCTACCCCCCTCATTCCCGTCACTCCCAGGGGATCAATTTCCCCTGGATTCACCCATCCATCCCGGGGTGCTCCCAGCTCCCTTCCAAACAGTCAAAGCCCAGAATTCCCATGGCTTGGGAGCACAGGGAAAAGCGGGAATGGAGCGAGAATGGGGCAGGAAAAGTGGGAGTGGGAGTGAAGTAGGAATGGAGCAGGGATGGAATGGGAATGGAGTGGGAGCGGAGCGGGAATAGGGATGGAGCATGAATAGGGATGGGGATGGAATGGGAATGGAGTGGGGATGGGAATGGAGTGGGAATGGGAATGGGAATGGAGCAGGGATGGGAATGGAGCAGGGATGGAGCGGGGATGGAATGGGAATGGAGTGGGAATGGCGCAGGGATGGGAATGGAGTGAGAGTGGAGCAGGAATCGAGCGGGAATAGGAATGGAGCATGAATGGGGATGGGAATGGAGCAGGGGTGGGAATGGAGCAGGAATGGGAATGGAGCAGGAATGGGAATGGGAATGGAGTGGGGATGGAGCAGGAATGGGAATGGGGATGGGAATGGAGCAGGGATGGAATGGGAATGGAGCAGGAATGGAGTGGGAATAGGGATGGAGCACGAGTGGTGGTGGGAATGGAGCGGGGATGGGAATGGGGAAGGGAATGGAGCAGGAATGGGAATGGAGTGGGAGTGGAACAGGGATGGAGCATGAGTGGGGATGGGAATGGAGCCGGGACGGGAATGGAGTGGGAGTGGGAATGCATTGGGAGTGGGAATGCATTGGGAATGGGGATGCATTGGGAATGGGGATGCATTGGGAGTGGGAATGCGTTGGGAATGGGGATGCGTTGGGAGAGGGGATGCATTAGGAATGGGGATACATTGGGAATGGGAATGCATTGGGAATGGAATGGGGATGCATTGGGAATTGCGGTCCCGGCAGGCGCGGGGCTGATCTACGCCGAGGTGCAGCGCGGGGAGGGGACGCGCCTGGGGCAGGACCTGGGCTGGAGCTCCAGCGAGTTCGAGAGCTACAGCGAGGGCGAGTCCGGAGAGGAATCCCGGCCGGAATCCCGGCGGGACGTGGAGCCCGCCAAGCTCCGCGCGGCGTTCCAGCCCAAGGTACCCATCCCTTGGAACCCTCATCCATCCCTTTGGAATCTTCATCTATCCCTTGGAACACTCATCCATCCCTCTGGAACCCTCATCAATCTCTATGGAACCCTCTTCCATCCCTTTGGAACCCTCATCCTTCCCTTTGGAATCTTCATCTATCCCTTGGAACACTCATCCATCCCTTGGAACACTCATCCATCCCTTTGGAACCCTCATCCATTCTTTGGAACCCTCATCCATTCTTTGGAATCTTCATCCATCCCTTTGGAAATCCGCATCCATCCCTTGGGAACCCTCATCCATCCCTATGGAACCATCATCCATCCCTTTGGAATCCTCATCCATTCTTTGGAACCTTCATCCATGCCTTTGGAACCCTCATCCATCCCTTTGGAATCTTCATCCATCCCTTTGGAACCCTCATCCATCCCTTTGGAACACTCATCCATCCCTTTGGAACACTCATCCATCATTTTTGAGCCTTTCCCTGCTATTCCTGCACTCCCTGCTCCATCCTAGCCGGAATTCCGGGATGCTGCTGCCTGTTCTGTGCTGTTTTCCCTGCTCTTGCTGCATTCCCTGCTCCATCCCAGCTGGAATTCCGGGGTCATTCCTCCTGTTTTTGAGCCTTTCCCTGCTGTTCCTGCACTCTCTGCTCCATCCCAGCTGGAATTTCTGGATTTTTGGGATGATTCCTCCTGGTTTTTATCCTCTCTCTGTCTTTCCTTGCTTCTGCCTTCCCTCCTTGCTCCCAGACAGGATTTTTGGGATTTTTTTTTTTTCATTTTTGAGCCTTTCCCTGCTATTCCTGGACTCCCTGCTCCATCCCAGCTGGAATTCAGGGATGCTGCTGCCTGTTCTGTGCTGCTTTCCCTGCTGTTCCTGCACTCCCTGCTCCATCCCAGCTGGAATTCCGGGGTCATTCCTCCTGGTTTTGAGCCTTTCCCTGCTGCTCCTGCCCTCCCTGCCTGCCCCCAGACTGATTTTTGGGATGATTTCTTTAGTTTTTGAGCCTTTCCCTGCTGTTCCTGCATTCCCTGCTCCATCCCAGCCGGAATTCTGGGGTCATTCCTCCTGGTTTTGAGCCTCTCTCTGCCATTCCCTGCTCCTGCTTCATTCCCTGCTCCATCCTAGCCAGAATTTCAGGATGCTGCTGCCTGTTCTGTGCTGCTTTCCCTGCTGTTCCTGCATTCCCTGCTCCATTCCAGATGGAATTCTGGGGTCATTTCTCCTGTTTTTGAGCCTTTCCCTGCTCCTGCTGCATTCCCTGCTCCATCCCAGCTGGAATTCTGGGGTGATTTCTCCTGTTTTTGAGCCTTTTCCTGCTCCTGCTGCATTCCCTGCTCTATCCCAGACGGAATTCCGGGGTCATTTCTCCTGTTTTTGCGCCTCTCTCTGCCTTTCCCTGCTCCTGCTTCATTCCCTGCTCCATCCCAGATGGAATTCTGGGCTCATTCCTCCTGTCTTTGAGCCTTTCCCTGCTCCTGCTGCATTCCCCGCTCCGTCCCAGCTGGCGTTTCAGGATTTTTGGGGTGATTCCTCCCATTTCCAAGCCTTTCCCCGCTGCTCCCGGCCGGAATTCCGAGCCGTTCCCTGCTCCTTCGGGATGATCTCTCCTGTTTTTTTGCATTTGCTGCTTCCCGGGATCTCTGCTCTGCCGCTCTCCCGCTTTGCTTTGGGCTCAGCTCTCTCCAGACCTCCATAAACTCAAGGAAAAATGCGCCAGGACTAAGCGGGAGCTCCTGGCTCTGAGAGTTGGGGGGAAGGAAATGCAGGAGCTGAAGCACAAATCCGATTGGAAGGTACCGACCCCGTCCCGCAGCCCCGAAATTCCCAAAAATCCACGGCCTGGGAGGGGGGATGAAATTCCCTCATGGAATGGATCCAGGCTGGGCCCATCCCATTCCTGTCCCAGAAAATCAGCCTGGAGCTGCTGGGGCTTCCCGAGACATCGGAGTTCAGGGATTCGGGAAGGAGTTCAGGAAGGAAATAATGAGTTCAGGAATTCGGGAATTTGGGAAGAAAATCAGGAGTTCAGGAATTTGGGAAGGAATTCAGGAAGAAATTCAAAAAGAAAATCAGAAGTTCAGGAATTCAGAAAGGAATTCAGGAGTAAAATAATGAGTTCAGGAGTTCGGGAAGGAATTCAGGAATTTGGGAAGGAATTCAGGAAGAAAATCAGGAGTTCAGGAATTCAGGAAGGAATTCAGGAAGAAAATCTTGAGTTCAGGAATTCGGGAAGGAATTCAGGAAGAAAATCTTGAGTTCAGGAATTCAGGAAAGAATTCAGGAATTTGGGAAGGAATTCAGGAAGAAAATCAGGAGTTCAGGAATTCAGGAAGGAATTCAGAAAGAAAATCAGGATTTCAGGAATTCAGGGAGAAAATGATGAGTTCAGGAGTTTGGGAAGGAATTCGGGAAGAAAATCAGGAGTTCAGGAATTCAGGAAGGAATTCAGGAATTCAGGAATTTGGGAAGGAATTCAGGAATTCAGGAAGAAAATCAGGAGTTCAGGAATTTGGGAAGGAATTCAGGAAGAAATTCAAAAAGAAAATCAGAAGTTCAGGAATTCAGAAAGGAATTCAGGAATTCAGGAATAAAATAATGAGTTCAGGAGTTCGGGAAGGAATTGAGGAATTTGGGAAGGAATTCAGGAAGAAAATCAGGAGTTCAGGAATTCAGGGAGAAAATGATGAGTTCAGGAGTTCGGGAAGGAATTCAGGAATTTGGGAAGGAGTTCAGGAAGAAAATCAGAGAGAAAATCAGGAGTTCAGGAATTTGGGAAAGAATTCAGGAGTTCAGGAAAAAAAATGATGAGTTCAGGAATTTGGGAATTCAGGAAGAAATTCAGAATTCGGGAAGGAATTCAGAAAGAAAATCAGGAGTTCAGGAATTCAGGAAGGAATTCAGGAAGAAAATCAGGAGTTCAGGAGTTCGGGAGGGAATTCAGGAATTTGGGATGGAATTCAGGAAGAAAATGATAAGTTCAGGAATTGAGGAAGAAAAGGATGAGTTCAGGAATTTGGGAAAGAATTCAGGAAGAAAATTATGAATTCAGGAATTCAAGAAGGAATTCCTGAAGGAATTTACAAGGGAAGGAATTCAGGAATTCAGGAAGGAATTCAGGAAGAAAATCATGAGTTCAGGAGTTTGGGAAGGAATTCAGGAGGAAATTCAGGAAGAAAATAATGAGTTCAGGAATTTGGGAAAGAATTCAGGAAGGAGTTGAGGAAGAAAATTATGAGTTCAGGAGATCAGGAAGGAATTCCTGAAGGAATTTACAAGGGAAGGAATTCAGGTATTCGGGAAGAAATTCAGGAAGGAAGGAATTCAGGAAGGAGAATTTTGAGAATTGTGGAACCTCAGGGCCGACCCTTTCCCAGCCCATCCCATCCCGGCCGGTATTCCATGGGGTAGAACTGCTGGGATTTGGGGTAGAACTGTCAGATTTGGGGTAGAACTGTCAGATTTGAGGTACAACATTGGGATTTAGTGTAGAACTATCAGATTTGGGGTACAACATTGGGATTTAGGTTAGAAATGCTGAGATTTGGGGTAGAAGTCTCAGATTTGGAGTAGAACCCTTGGATTCGGGGTAAAACTCTTGGATTTGGAGTAGAAATGCTGAGATTTGGGGTAGAACTCTCAGAGATTTGGGGTAAACCCCCAGGATTTGGGGTGGGAAGGGCCGATCCCCCTTTCCCTGCCCCACACATCCCATCCCGGCACAGGAGGGGCTGGAGCCGCCCCCACATCCCTGCCCGGCCCCGCTTGGCTGCGCTGCACGACCCCACAGCTCCGGCTGCTGCCGTCCATGGGGGATCCCAGGGGATCCGGGGGGATCCAAAGGGGATCCTGGGGGAATCCAGGGGGGATCCCGGAGCCCTGGCCCTGTGCCTGCTGCTCCCGGCTGGGAAAACAGGGAATGGCGCTCCAGGGATCTTCCTGAGGGGCTGGATCCAGGAGGGATCCTGAGGCAGCCTGGAGCCTCCTGATCCCTGAGATCCCTGAGCTGATCCCTGAGATCCCAGTGACTCCTGTGATCCTGGGGATCCCTGCAATCCCAGTGATCCTGGTGATGATCCCAGTGATGATCCCTGTGATCCCTGAGCTGATCCCATTGATCCCAGTGATGATCCCAGTGATCCCTGTTTTCCTTGTTATGCCTCCGATCCCTGCTATTCCTGTTATCCCTGTGATCCTGCTGGTTTTATCCTATCTCTGTGATCCTGCTGATCCCTGTGGTCTTTGTGATGATCCTGGTGACCTCTGTGGTGATCCCTGTGATCCCAGTGATCATCCCGCCGATCCCTGAGTTCCCAGTGACCCCTGTGATCCTGGGGATCCCTGCAATCCCAGTGATCCTGGTGATGATCCCTGTGATCCCGCTGATCCCTGTGATCCCAGCGATGATCCCATTGATCCTTGTGATCCCTGTGCTCCCTGAGATCCCGGTGACACCACCTGTAATCCCAGTGATGATCCTGGTGACCCCTGTGATCCGTGTGATGATCCTGGTGATCCCAGTGATGACCTCTACAATCCCAGTGATGATCCCTGTGATCCTTGTGATCCCTGTGCTCCGTGAGATCCTGGTGACACCTGTTACCCCAATGATGATCCTGCTGATCCCTGTGATGATCCCTGAGATCCCAGTGACCCCTGTGATCCCAGTGATGATCCTGTTGATCCCAGTGATGATCCCCAAGATCCCGGTGACCCCTATGATCCCTGTGATGATCCCTGAGATCCCAGTGACGATCCTATTGATCCCAGTGATGATCCTGTTGATCCCAGTGATGATCCCCAAGATCCCGGTGACCCCTATGATCCCTGTGATGATCCCTGAGATCCCAGTGACGATCCT
>JAWWEX010000084.1:1679619-1696126 GCA_035583215.1 Arremon brunneinucha | reverse complement strand
ATCCCACATTCCATTGGCTATCCCACATTCCATTGGCTATCCCACATTTCATCGGACATCCCACATTCCATCGGACATCCCACATTCCATTGGCTATCCCACATTCCATCGGACATCCCTCATTCCATTGGACATCCCACATTCCATTGGACATCCCGCGTTCCATGGGACATCCTGCATTCCATGGGACATCCCACATTCCATTGGCTATCCCACATTCCGTCCCACTCCCGCCCGCTGGCTTGAGTGGCTTTGCAGGGGATTCAACGGAGCTGCTGCTGAGGCCTTTTTGGGTTATTTTTGTCTCATTCCTTAAGGAAAAGGGCGGTGGATTAATCATTCCTGGATTTTCCTGCTCCAGGCCGAAGTCCTCTTGTCTTTATTTCCCTGTCACTCCCATCTCCCCCAAAACCAGCTTAGAGCTGCTGCCTGTCCAAGCTTAAACTCCCCCAGAGGCTTATCCCGGCCGGATTCCTGGTTTTTGACAACCCTCTCAGCGCTCCGCGGCTCCCTCTTCCCAAGATAATGGGATTAATTACAGCCGGATTTGTGTTCCCTGCGCTGGGTTTGAAGGAACCACTTGGAAACGCTGACGGCTTCTCCTTCCCCCTCCTTCTCCCGCTGGATTTGGGCTCTGGAATCGCTTCTCTTGGAGCTGGTGAGTGACCAGGAGGCTGGGAGATGATGAGGAAGCAGCAAGGCCAGGAGATGTGGGATTCCAGGGATTTTGGGAAGCTGGGCTGAGGAAACAGCGATGGTGGCGCTGGAAGGGGATGTTGGAATGGTGGATGTTGGAATGATGGCCGTGGTGGAATGGTGGATGTTGGCCATGGTGGAATGGTGGATGTTGGAATGGTGGCCACACTGGAAGGGGATGTTGGAATGATGGGTGTTGGAATGATGGCCGTGGTGGAATGGTGAATGTTGGAATGATGGCCATGGTGGAATGGAGGATGTTGGAATGATGAATATTGGAATGGTGGATGTTGGGATGATGGCCATGTTGGAATGGTGGCCATGGTGGAATGGTGGCCGTGGTAGAAGGGGATGTTGAAATGATGGCCATGTTGGAATGATGGATTTTGGAATGATGGATGTTGGGATGATGGGTATTGGAATGATGGCCATGGTGGAATGGTGGCCATGCTGGAATGATGGGTGTTGGAACGATGGCCATGTTGTAATGGTGGCCATATTGGAATGATGGATGTTGGAATGACGAACATGTTGGAATGATGGACACAGTGGAATGGGATGTTGGAGCCATGGGTGTTGGAATGATGGCCATAGTGGAATGACGGATGTTGGAATGATGGCCACTCTGGAGGGAGATGTTGGAATTACAGCCATGGTGGAAGGGGATGTTGGAATCATGGCCATGCCACTGGCCAAAGCCAACCCATAATGATGATGGCCCCATCACCCATAGTGATGCTGATCCCAAGTATTCCACTGGGATAAGGAGCCACGTGCTGCAACAAACCCTCATCCCAATCCTTGGGAATGTTGCAGACCCCAGCCCATCACGGTGCCTGGCCCCATGGCAAACCCACAGTGGAGGAAATCCTTAACAACATCAATCCCAACCACCCCATTGGGATCCAAACCCTCATCCCAAACCTTGGGAATGCTGGATCCGTGACCAGACCCCAGACCATCATGGTCCTTGACTCCATGGCAAACCCACAGTGGAGGAAACCCATAACTGATGTCAATCCAAACCACGCCACTGGGATCCAAACCCTCATCCCAATCCTTGGGAATGATGGACCCATGACCACACCCCAGCCCACCACGGTGCCTGAACCCATGGCAAACCCACAGTGGAGGAAACCCCCAACAATGTCAATCCCAAACAGCCCATTGGGATCCAAACCCTCATCCCAATCCTTGGGAATGCTGGATCCATGACCAGACCCCAGACCATCATGGTGCCTGACCCCATGGCAAACCCACAGTGGAGGAAACCCCCAGCGATGTCAATCCCAACCACCCCATTGGGATGAGAGGCCATGTGCTGCACCAATCCCTCCTTCCAACCCTTGGGAATGTTGGACCACGGGGATCCTCAGCCCCCCAAGCTCTGGGGCAAGACAAACCCATCCCCAGGACACCCTGCACCTCCGGGATGTCCGAGCCCCTCTTCACCCCCACCCCTGAGCATTAATTGTGTGCTAATTACTTTCTCATTAAGGCTCCAGGTCAGGCTCTTTCCCAGCTCCACCACGGATTTGGGCAGCTGGGAGGAGGTCGGGAGGTCCATCCCTAATTCCAGGCCCGCGTGAGCGCCCCCCATTAGCGTAATTAGCCGTGCTAACGAGGAGCTGTGATGTTTTATGCATGGCGCCTAATTTTACTCCGGCAAGCTCCCGCTAAATTTAACTCCATTAATCATTGATTCCCGAGGGGCCGGATCCCTGATTAGCGTCACATGGATTAGGGCAGGAAAGGGATTTAAAATAAACCCCCCTCGCCCTTCTCCTGCGGGAGACGGAGCCACCGGTCCTTGGATGAGTCTGGAATGTGGCTGGAAGGCGCCGCTCCTTCCCAAGGGTTTCTCGGTGCTGTTTTCTGGGAAAAAACAGGGAAACAAAACAATTGTGGGATCATTTCCCTCTCCCCATTCCCAATCCCAGTTTTCTTGGCCGTGTTTACGCAGCAGAGCCGTCAGTGTTTAATTTTTTTATTGCGGGCTCCAAGAGTTTATGGAGCAATTCCCAGATTTCCTTGATGAATTCCCAAGGGTTGGGAGCCACTGGTTGGTCCTGCATCACTCAACCCGTCCGGATGCCAGCGGATCCATCAATCCCCACCATGGACATTGGAATTCCTCAAGGAGTTTGAGGACAAGGCTTGAGTCCCGTTGGTGTCCAGCTGCTCCCAGTTTCCTCCCATTCCCTAAGGAAAAAAATCCCCCTCATAATTTCAGAGTCACTGGATTTTAAAGGATTTTCCCCCTTCCTTAACCCCATCCCTGCAGTGTTCCAAGGATTTGGGCCATTCCCACCCCTCCTGCTCAGGGATGAGGATTTGGGAGCTGTCCATGTGCCTCTTCCAGCAGGTGGAGCCAGCAAAATTCAGACGTTTATGTCTGAGCATCCATGTCCTGGGATGGGGGGAAAATTGGGATTGGGGAATCTGATCTTCCATGTACTGGGATGGGGGGAAAATTGGGATTGGGGAGTCTGAGCTTCCATGTCCTGGGATTTAGGGGGACATTGGGATTTGGGGGAACATTAGGACATGGTGGGGGGTCTGAGCATCAAAATCGCAGCCTGGGGTGGGGGGGATCCTGGGATCTGGGTTGTCCAAAAATCCAGGTCCTGGAGTGTGGGAACATTGGGATTTAGGGGGGACATTGGGACATGGGGATCTGAGCATCCTTGTCCTGGAATGGGACGGAACATTGGGATTGAGGGATCTGAACATCCAAGTCCTGGACTGGGGTGACATTGGGATTTGAGGGAACATTGGGATTTAGGGGAACATTGGATCAGGAGTCTCCAAGCATCGAAATCCCGGCCTGGGGGGGGAATTCTGGAATCTGGATTGTCCAAACATCCAAGTCCTGAATTGTGGGGACATTGGGATTTAGGGGGACATTGGGACATGGGGGTCTGAGCATCCTTGTCCTGGAATGGGGCGGAACATTGGGATTGAGGGTCTGAACATCCCAGTCCTGGACTGGGGGGAACATTGGGATTTGAGGCAACATTAGAATTTGAGGGAACATTGGGATTGAGGGGAACATTGGATCAGGAGTCTCCAAGAATTGAAATCCCAGCCTGGGAGGAGGATCCTGGGATCTGGGTTGTCCAAAATCCAGGTCCTGAACTGTGGGGACATTGGGATTTACGGGGACATTGGGACATGGGGATCTGAGCATCCTTGTCCTGGAATGGGGCGGAACATTGGGATTGAGGGATCTGAACATCCAAGTCCTGGACTGGGGGGGACACTGAGATTTGCGGGAACATTGGAATTTGAGGGAATATTGGGATTTAGGGGAACATTGGATCAGGAGTCTCCAAGCATTGAAATCCCAGCCTGAGGGGCGATTCTGGGATCTGGGTTGTCCAAACATCCAGATCCTGGACTGTGGGGACATTGGGATTTAGGGGGTCATTGGGACATGGGGGTCTGAGCATCCTTGTCCTGGAATGGGGCGGAACATTGGGATTGAGGGATCTGAACATCCAAGTCCTGGACTGGGAGGACATTGGGATTTGAGGCAACATTGGGATTCAGGGGAACATTGGATCAGGAGTCTCCAAGCATCGAAATCCCGGCCTGGGGGGGGATTCTGGGATCTGGGTTGTCAAAAAATCCAAGCCCTGGATTGTGGGGACATTGGGATTTAGGGGGACATTGGATCAGGGGGCTCGGAGCATCCCAATCCTGGCCTGGGGGAATACTGGGACCTGGAGTTGTCCCAGTATCCAAGTCCTGGATTAGAGGACATCAGGATTTGGGGAGGATTGAGCATCCCAGTCCTGGACCAGGGGGACATCAGGACCTAAAATTCCCAGGTTTTCCTCCCAGGCAGGTGAAAATGAAGGAGAAACGGGAAAACCAGAGCCAAGGCTGGGCTGGGATTGCGTCTTCCTGAGGCACAGATGGAGCAATTAGAGGACAAATCCTTCCCGGGGCTGATCCCACTCCAGGAACGCAAACACTTCCACGGGGGGTTCCTTTCCTGGCTTTCTGAGGCTGCTGGAAATTCTGAGCCTGTAATTCCTTCATGGAATTGGGATGTTCAGGTACTTGAGACGATTACGAAAACAACGGAAAACATGGAAAAAGAACATTTCCCACCTGCAAAATTCCCGGGGGGCAGAGGGCTGGGAGCCAAAAATCCCAGGAAAAATCAATATCCAGGTGGATTTGGGATTTGGGAAGCAGCAGGAGAATCCCAATCTGCCTCCTTTCCTCCTTTTCCATGTCCTTGGGTCACGGATTCCGGCCCTGGGGAGCAGAACCAATTTCCCAACGTTTCCAATTAAACGCTTCCCATCCGAGCCGTTAATTAGGACGTTCCAGAGCACTTCCCAGGCACTTGGATTTCCCAAATATAATTATTAATATCCCATGAAACAATGAATTATCGCCCACAATTAAAATTAATTACGTTTCTCCAAGTTAATTAAATTATTCTTCGGATAGGGAGATGAGGGAATTCCAGCATCCAAAGAAGAGGCCCCGTGAGGGACTTGGAGAAAGCAGAAAAAGGGAGGGGGCAGTGCTCCAAAATTCCAGGTTTTTCTTGGCTTCCCATATTCCCTGTCCCATTCCCTTGGGCGTGGATAGAGTGGGGTTTTCCATGGGAAAAAAAATTAAATCCCTGATATCTTCAGTTCTCCAGGAAAAGAGATTTGAAATACATGCTGATTTTTATGGAAGGTGGGAATTAGGTCTGGAGTCCCATACTCCAGGCCCCTCCATCCCAGGACATGGAAGCTCAGACTCCCCAATCCCAATTTTCCCCCCATCCCAGGAACGCTCAGGGAATGCTGAGCGGAGCATCAATCCATGGGAACACATTCCCAGTGCTCCAAACCCCTCAAATTCCAGCAATTCCCCCTTCAAGGGCCCAGGCTCGGTTTTCCCACCTGGTTTCTAAACAGAGGGAATAATTCCAGAGGTTTGGAATTCCCTGTGGAAGGAGCGGCTTTGCTCCAGGCCTGGCAGCTCCTCCGTGTCCTGCCAGGACCCAGGATCCAAAATCCAAGATCCGGGATCCAAGATTCAAAATCCAAGATCTAAAATGTGAGATCCAAGATCCAGGAGCCAAGATCCTGGAATTAAGATCCAAGATCCAGGAGCCAAGATCCAAGATCCAAGATCCAGGACCCAAGATCCAGGACCCAAGATCCAAGATCCAGGATCCAAGATCCAGGAGCCAAGATCCAAGATCCAGGACCCAAGATCCAAGATCCAGGACCCAAGATCCAGGACCCAAGATCCAAGATCCAGGAGCCAAGATCCAGAATCCAGGATCCGGGATCGTTCGCCCTTCCTTGTTCTTGTCCATAAATCACCGTTATCCCCCGAAATTGCCTGGAAATAACTCGGGGTCATGGAGCTGCTCCGGGTAATTTTCCCACATTTATCCACCGAGAGGGATGGGATGGAATGGCTCGAGTGGGTTTTTATTCCCTTCTGCCTTTCTTAGCTGGATTAACCCTTTTGTGGGAGTTTAAAAAAGAGGGAATGGTGAGATTTTCTACTCTGTGTTGTCCCTTCATTTGGGAGCAGCTCCTGGGCCTTTCCCCCACATTTTCTGGGAAAATTTCGGAACCGGGACCTTATGGGGAAAGGGAGAAAAGGAAAAGCTGCAAATAATGGGAAAAAGGAATATTAGAAAATAATGGCAATAAAGGAATTTCTCTTTTTTGAAGGCTCCAAGATGGAGCTAAAATCCAAATGGATTGGGATAAAAGAAGGAATTTTGGGATGTGTTGGGTGCTTGGCGGGGGGTCTCCCATCCCTAAAAATTTTGGTTTTATCCCCCTTTCTTTATCTCCCCTTTCCCCCCTCCTATTTCCCGCTGGATTTATTCCCATCCATATTTAAATCCCGATGTATAATTCAAATATTCCTGCCCTGGATTTCCTCATTCCAAGCACTTTCCTTCTCCAGGACTCCCTTGAGATCCTCCCTGGATTTCCCCCATCCTTGATCCTCCTGTTCCTCATCCAAGGATAAAAAACCCCTGCTGCAGATTCCCAAAAGCCCCACAAAAGCTAAAAATTCCCCCTGAATCCCAGCCAGGGAAGCACTTAAACATCTCCACGGTGATTAATAAGGAATAAATGCCTGGATTTGGGATGGATCTGGGATTTTGGAGCCACGTGGGGAGAAGGAAAGAGCCGAGTGAGGAAATCCCACTCCTTGTTTTACACCGCGACCGATTTGTTCCCGTTTTTCTCCCATTTGCACCCAGGAGTCAGAGCCAGTCTGGGAAAAAGGGGAAAAAATTCCGTCTGGATGTGTCCAGGAAAATCCAGGCTCTGCTGAGCCCCTTCCCTTCATTCCAGGAAAATATTGCAAATTCTACTCTGCAAGAGGAGGGAAAATGAGAAAAATCCATTTATCCCCTGGGAATTCTATGTTTTCTCGCTTTTCTTCATCCCAGAGGAATTTCTGAGATGCCAAGGTTTTCACCAAGGGGAGATTTTTATAATCCAGAGGTTTTTAGGACGCTCAGATTTGGAGCTGCCCCCAAACCCTTTCAACCCAAACCTTTTCCAAAATAAAAAAGGAAAAAATTTGGCAGCAGGAACTGGGGACAGGGAGTCAAGCTCGGCCTAGGCTGGGTTTAAGCCCAGCTTTGACCTCAGCAGGAGCTGCAAATCCTTCCCCAAAGACCCAAAAAAGAAGTTTTTTCCTGCAGGAAGCAGCTGCTTTAGGCAGTTTCCATTTAAATTTTCAAGTTTTTCCTTAAATTTTGCAGCTTTCCCATTACTTCTGGAATTTCCTTTTATTTTTTTCTGATTTCCCCTCCTTTTCCCCTATTTTTTTTTCAAATTTCCCCATTATTTATGGAATTTCCCTTTATTTTTTCCCATTTTCTCCCTATTTTTAAAATTTCCCTGTTATTTTTGGATTTTCCCTCTATTTTCCCAATTCCCCGCCTTTTCCCCCTTATTTTTAAAAATTTCAATCATTTTTTGAATTTCCATTGAATTTTCCCCCATTTTTTCCTTTTTTTTAAATTTTCCCCCATTATTTATGGAACTTCCCTTTATTTTTTCCCATTTCCCCCCCTTTCTCCCTATTTTTTTAAATTCCCATGTTATTTTTGGAACTTCCCTTTATTTTCCCAATTCCCCTCCTTTTTCCCCTTATTTTTAAAAATGCTAATAATTTTTTTTTAATTTCCCTTTATAGCTTTCCAATTTTTCCCCCTTTTTTCCTTTCTTTTTAAAATTTCCCCATTATTTAAGGAATTCCCATTTTCCCCCCTCCCTAATTTCTCCTCCTCCCCTTTTTATCCCTTATTTTTCCAAAAATTTCCCCATTATTTTTGGAACTTCCCTTTTTTGTTCCAAGTTTCCCTCTTTTTTGAGTTTTACTGGGATTGGGATGGGATTTGTGCCATCCTTGTTTTCCAGAATGGGATTGGGATGGGAATTGTGCCTTCCCTGTTTTCCAGGATGGGATTGGGATGGAATTTGTGCTATCCTGGTTTTCCAGGATGGGATCGGGATGGGTTTTGTGCCATCCCTATTTTCCAGGCTGGGATTGGGATGGGTTTTCTGCCCTCCCCGTCCTCCACACTGGGATTTCATCCTCTCCTTGAGCTGCTCCATAAATCCCAGCTGGCCCTGGAGCTTTTCCAAGCCTCTGGAATGGGGGACGCCTCCCTGAGGGCACCTTTGACGTCCCAACCTCCTTTTTGGGGTCTCCCCGGTGCCAGCGGCGTCCTGGATTTCGGGATCTGCTCCATTTCCTCCGTCCTCTGGCCAGGGAAGGACTTTAATTAGCAGGGTCTGGAATTAGGGCATTAATTTGGGATGCAGGAATTTTGCTCCGTGTCCCTTGTGCTGCATTGCGCCAACAACGACTGCAAAACGCCCGGAATTTGGGAATTCTGGGGGGGAAAACCCAAAAATCTGCCTTTTTTCCTTCATTTTTTTCCCACTGTAGTGGAAACCACAAAGGTGGGGGAGGCCCAGCTGAGCTTTTCCTGAGGAAAGGGAACAAAAATTCAGTGGAATCTGGAATTGATTGAAATTCCAGCTTGGATGGAGCAGGAAAGGAGGAAAATGTTGCAGTCCTGGCACGTTTGGGAGCATTTTAGGACTGGGAATTGTGAATTTATCCCTGCTGGAGCCACCAAGCTTGGAAAAGGCCTCCAAAACCATCAAGTTTGGGAAAAGATGGGAACTTTTGTAGTGTTGTACCCCCTCTATGGGGTTTTCCTGGGGTTTGCAGAGGGAATGAGGAATTTTGTTAAGGAAACAGGAATTTTGCTCAGGGAACAAGGAATTTTACAAGGAAAAAAATTTGCTGAGGGAATAAGGAATTCTGCGAAGGAAAAAGAAATTTTAGAAAGGAATAAGGAAATTTGCAGAGGGAAAAAGGAATTTTACAAGGGAAAAAGGAATTTTGTACAGGGAATAAGGAAATTTTGTAGACGGAATAAGGAATTCTGCAAAGGAAAAATGAATTTTGGAAAGGAAAAAGGAAATTTGCTGAGGGAAAAAGGAACTTTTGTGGAGGGAACAAGGAATTTTGGAACTCCCTCCATGGGGTTTTCCTGGGGGTTTACAGAGGGAATAAAGGATTTTGTGGAGGGAATAGGGAATTCTGCAGCAGGAATAAATAATTTTGTGAAGGAAATTTTAAAGGAAAAAAAGGAATTTTGCACAAGGAACAGGGAATAAGGCTCGAGTGGAGCTGGAAAGGAGGATAACTCCGCATTCCCGGCACGTTCGGGAACCTTTTAGGGGCAGAACATTCCAGGGAATCGATGGAGTTGTTCCATTTGGAACCGGGACTAAAAGCCTAATTCCACTTTTAATGGGCCGGGAGGAAAATGGGAAGTGACATAATGGGATGAGCTGGGAGCCGTAATGGGATGAACTCGGAGTGGAAAAGCTCCCGTGAAAAGGGAGGGAAGAGCAATTAATGGGATCGTTGGAGGGATTTGGGAGCTGGATAATGGAAGTGTTACGGCTCCATTGGGATTGGAGGGAAATCCAGCTCGTTTTTCCCAAAAAAATGACAGAGTTGGTGCATGGAACAGCAGGAGAAAAGCTCCGGAGCATCGATTCCATGTCAGCCCCTGGAAAAGCTCCGGGATGACCTTGGGTGTCTCCCTCTCCTGCTCAGCCTTGGATTTTGTTTATGGGAAGGGAAAAAAGGGAAAAACAATTTGGAAATAAACAAAATAATGGGATTGAGGCATCAGGAGCAGCCAATTATCCCGTGGGATGCTCCTGGAGTGTGATGCAGGCCCCATCCCAACCTGAGATCGTCAATGACACTTCCTGGACGACATCCTGGGAATTTTCCTGGCTGGAATGGGTTCTGTTCCATCTCTGTCTCCCAAACTGGAATTGGGATGGGTTTTTTTCCTTTCCCATGTCTCAAACTGGGATTGGAATGAGTTTTGTGCCATTCCTCATTGTATTTGCTGGGAAAACAGGAAAAATAAATTCCAGTGAGCTTGGAAAGCTCTTGAGTAAAAGTAAAGCCTCAGTCGAGGCCTTTTTCCTCCTGTTCCAAGTGGGATTTTCATGGCTTTTCCTGGATTTAGAGAGTTTTGGGGAAAGGGAAGATTTGGGGTGAAATGTTGCATTTTTTGGGAATAATCCCTCATTAAGTGCTGGTCCCGCCCTGTTGTGTTCTGGGTCACTTCTCCCTTTTTTTTGTGATTTTTTGGGGGGGATTTTTTTGCACATAATGCTCATAATCCTAAAAAAACCATGGGAATTTTCCTCATGGGAAGCAAAGGCTGGAGACAAGCACATGCTGAACCACAGCAACACCAAACCCCTCGTTCTTCTCTTCATTAATTAATTAATCAGCATCGAGCCTTTCCCGCCTTTCCCCTTTCCCAACAGATCTGCCGCGCGCTCCCCACCCCGCTCATCTCGTTCCCCCGGGATCCCCTCCCGCGCTGTCGCTTCCGTGAATCCTTCCCACCCTCCGCAGGTGTCGCCGTGTCCCCGAGCCGTCCCTGGTTGATTTTAAGGCTCCGTGACAGGTCAGGGACTGGATCGGTGGCGTCGATCCCGGGATTGCGGCGGAGCCACCGCCGGAGCCACAGAAGTCACAGCGCATTAAGGGCGTGAGGAGGCCCCGTGGTGGCACCGGGAGATGATCCCGGCCTGGAGATGATCCCAGCCCATAAATGAGCCCGGCTGGGAGATGATCCCAGCCCACAGATGATCCCAGCCGGGAGATGATCCCAGCCAGGAGATTATGCCAGCCAGGAGATGATACCAACCAGGAGATGATCCTGACCCCTAGATGATCCCAGCCAGGAGATGATACCAGCCAAGAGATGATCTTGGCCCACAGATGATCCCAGCTGGGAGATGATCCCAGTCCGCAGATGATCCTGACCTGCAGATGATCCCAGCCCATAGATGATTCCAGCCAGGAGATGACCCCAGCCTGCCAATGATCCCAGCTGGGAGATGATCCCAGCCCACAGATGATCAGAGCCAGGAGATGATCCCAGCCCTCAGATGACCCTGGCCCACAGATGATCACAGCCAGGAGATAATCCCAGCCCACAAATGAGCCCAACTGGGAGATGATCCCGGCCCACAGATGATCCCAGCTGAGAGATGATCCCAACCAGGAGATGATCCCAGCTGGGAGATGATCCTGACCCACAAATGATCCCAGCCAGGAGATGATCCCAGCCAGGAGATTATCTCAGCCTACCGATAATCCCAGCTGGGAGATGATCCCAGCCAGGAGAAGAACCCAGCCTGCAGATAATCCCAGCCCGCAGATGATCCCAGCCCACAGAGCCAAAGGATAATTAACAAAGCTTTGATGATCCCTGATGGCCGAATCCAGGCTATCCCTGGAGCTCCCGGGACGGGATAAGGCAGGAGAGGGATGAGTTTTCCCAGGGTTTGGTGGCTGTGGGGTGATCCTGGTGCTGGAGCAGGTTGTGTGCATTCCCACCGTGATATCTGAGCCTTTGGGGCGCTGTTATCTCAAATCAACGTCCTCTTCCTCCCCCTTCTGCTCAAACCTCTCCCTTTCCTCCTTTGGAGCGTGACAGTCACGGATGAGTTGGGATTATCCAAACCCCGCCCTGGCTGCTGAAGGTGAAGGTGAAGGTGAACCCACCTTGGGTTTCTCCTTTGGTTGGGCGCCAGCACTGCCCAAAAAGCCAATTCCTGCCTTTTTTTCCATCCTTTTCCAGTGAAATGCCTGGATCCCCCTGGCGCCTGCAGGGAGGAAGTCAACTGGAAGGGAGGAAAAGCTTGGACTCGGATCTGAAGCAGAAACCAAGCGCTGCTGGTGCCAGGCCTGGAGCTGTCTGCTCCTGTCACGGTGGGGGCTCATCTTTGCGTCTTTCCCTGCCAAAACCAACCTGGGGCGGATCCGCTTGGATCCAGCTCCTTCCTGGCAGGCTGGGATCCCATCCAGGCCCTGCCGGTCGGATTTGGGGTCTCTCGGAGTGGAGAGGGACGATGAGGTTTCGCTCCAGCCGAGCCGAGCGCCAAAGCTCTCGTTAAAATTGAACGAGCTTGGCAGGGTTTAAATCTGAAACTTGGACAGAACCGCGGTTTTCTCCCCCCCGAAGTACAATCAATTCCTTTCGTCTATAAATATCCTCTATAAATAGCGACGGGAAGAGGTTTTAATATTTCCAAAGGCTCTTCTGGGGAAAGAAAAGCTGGAAAATTGGGGCTAAACCCCTTTTTTCACCCACGGTGGCTCAGCAAATGCAGCGCTGCACCCTTGAGCACCCCAGAAGAGCCTCTTAGCCCTGCTCCGAGAGCCTCAAGGAGCTCTGTTTGGAAAAAGCTCGGGAATAAAGCGGGTTTTTATTCCCAGCCGGCTGTCTGGAAGAGGCCGAGTCCGTAATGGGGTCAATGACTCGGCCGCGCTTCCCCCGGGCTTGGCAAGAACCTGACAAATTGCTGAGCTGCCGCCCGGCTGCGCTGCTTTCCCGAGACCTCCGAGCGGGTCATTAGTGCCTAATTAGCGCCTAAACGCTCTCATTTGTCCTGCCCTTGTCAGCCCGGCCCGGGGAGATCCCGCTCGGCCTCCTCCTCCGCATTCCACAGGCTGGAGCGGGAAAGGGGAGGGAAGGCGAGAAAAGCCATAAGCCCGAGGGGCTTTGCGTTTCTGCTTCGCAAAGAGATTTAACCCCAGCCCAGCACAGGCTAAAGCCGAGCTCAGCTCTTCATTCCTAGAGCCTGACTTGGCCTTTTTTTATTCCTGAGCCCTGCTTGGCTCTTTCTTCCTAAGCCCAACTTGTCCTTTTTTCCCAGAGCCCAATTTGGCCTTTCCTTCCTAAAGTCCAGCTTGGCTCTTTCTTCCTTTCTAAGTCCCCATGTGCCTCTTCCTTTCCAGAGCCTGACTTGGCCTTCTCCTTCCTAAAGCCCGACTTGGCCTTTTCCTTCTGGAGCCCAGCTTGGCCCTTTCTTCCTAAAGCCTGTCCTGATTCCTTCCTTTCTATATTCCCGCTTGGTTCTTCCTTTCCAAAGCCTGACTTGGCCTTTTCCTCCTAAAGCCCAACTTGGCCTTTTCTTTCCAGAGCCTGACTTGACCTTCTCCTTCCTAAAGCCCAATTCGGCCTTTTCCTTCTAGAGCCCAGCTTGGCCCTTTCCTCCTAAAGCCTGTCTTGACTCCTTCCTTTCTAAATTCCGGCGTGGTTCTTCCTTTCCAGAGCCTGACTTGGCCTTTCCTTCCCAAAGCCCCACTTGGGCTGTTTCTCCCTTTCTAAATCCCCGTTTGGCTCTTCCTTTCCCGGGCCCAGCTTGGCCTTTTCTTTCCCGAGCCTGATTCAGCCTTTCCTTCCTAAAGCCCCACTTGGGTCTTTCTTTCCCAAACCCAACTCAGCTCTTTCTTTCCAAAGCCCAAATTGGCCTTTTCTTTCCTCAAGCCTCACTTGGCCTTGTCTTTCTAAAGCCCAACTTGGCCTTTTCTTTCCAGAGCTTGACTTAGCCTTCTCCTTCCCAAAACCCAACTTGGCCCTTTCTTCCTAAAACCTCTCTTGGCTCCTTCCTTCCTAAATTCCCACTTGGTTCTTCCTTTCCAAAGCCCGACTTGGCATTTTCTTTCCTCAAGCCTCACTTGTCTTCCTGAAGCTCAACTTGGCCTTTTCTTTCCAGAGCCTGACTTGGCCTTCTCCTTTCCAAAGCCCCCAGTGAGGCTTGGCCCATTTTCTTGCTTCTTTCTCCTTCTTTTCCCAAGGAAATGATGGAATTCCCACCCCTGGAAGCGTTCACACCCCATGGATGTTCAGCACTGGGTTCGTGGTTGGACCCCACAACCTTGGAGATCCTTCCCAACCTCCCCAATTCCACAATCCCTCTTCCCTCTGCCGGCTCGGGCGCTGCTGTCAGCTCCTCCTGCTGAAATCGCCTCCGGTTTAGGAATAAATTCCCAGGTTTTGTGTTATAGGGATGGCAAATCGAGTTTGGGGCGGGGTTGGAGCATTCTGATGTTTTTTTTCCCCTTCTTTTTCCTCCGGATTTTTTCCCATCTCACTCAGAGCCCAACTCGGCATCGCCGGGTGACAATGTGATGACAGCGGCTCCGAAAAGAGGGGGAGGTGATGGATTTGTGCAGGGGGGGAGAAAAACAGGGAAGGGGAGGGAGGGAGGCAGGGAGGGAGGTCGGGAGGGAGCGAGGAGACGTGGAGATGCCACTTCGCTGCTCGAACTCACCGTGATTATCCCATCCCAGCTCCTCGGAGCCGGATCCGCCTCCCCCTTCCCTGGGAGATGGGGCTCGTGTCCTCCCCCGCTTCTCCTGGCTTTTCCCAGGGTTATTTTTATAGATTTTGTATTTTTTATATTTATACTTTTCCATAAATAAATCAGGAGCCATCCCAGCGCTGTGTGGTGTGAGGACGTGGAAGGATCCACGTGGATCTGGGATTGTCCCTTCCCACGTTCCACCTGGAGCACAAAGAACGCCAGGGTGGCTCCAAAATTAAGGCAAAATGGGTCTTTTCCCTAAAATAACGTGGAGTTTTCCTCTCTTTTCCCCCAAGCTGGGGGTAAGACCTTGCAGGCTGAGTTCATTAATTTTTAATTCATGTTCAGTTTGGGCTGGAACCCAGCTGTGGAAAAGGGTTTTTTGGGATGCAGATTTTTGGGATGAGGGTTTTTGGGATGGGGGCAAAGCGGGCTGGGATTCACGGTGGGATCCCGGGGTTGTTTTCCTTATGCTTCCCTTAGGAATCGGTTGTCAGCTGTGCCCTGGCTCTAATCCCATCCCAGCCCCTTCCTTTAGATTTTGGGGATCTCCTCTCCCCAAACCCCGATCCAGAGCTGTGGCCACATCCCAAATTCCCATCCAGAAGGAAAATCGTTCATGTCCAGCCTCCAATCCTGTGGCACGTGGGGGTCACAGAGGCTGGAGCTGCTCTCAGCCAGGTGAGAGCTGACAGACAAACCCGGACAAATCCCGATTTTTATTATTTCCTTCTTTCCTCCCGTTCTGTCTCACCTTGAGCTCCCCCCTGGCTCTTCCCGAGGCGGCGGCACCTGGCTCCGGGATTATTTTTCCCATCCCTTTTTGGCAGCGCTCCCTCCTCCGGCACAAACGCAGCTCCTATAAATAACCGCGGCTCGTGCTCGCTCCCCCTCCCTCCTTGCCTCGGATCCGTCTTCCTTTCTCCTTGTCTGTCCCTTTCTCCTGCCGGGAGGAGCCGCTGGAAAATCCAGGAGTGGGGGTTGAGCTCGTCCATGTCCCCCTCATCCCTGGAATCGGCTGCATCCAAAGCACATGGGGGAATTTTTAATTGGATTTATGTGAACCTTCCCCCTGCTCAATTTCCTCCCCAGTTCCCCCATAATTAATTCCTGATTTTCCTTTTATCCTTCCCGATGGTCCCAAATCCAGGCAGCCGCTCCCTAAAAATTCCCCCCAACGGCGCCACTGGGTTTCCACCCCAAAAATATCCTGAGATCTGCGCATTTCCTGAAGGAAAATGTTGGTGATGATGTTTTGCAGCCTTTTTTGGGCATGATGGGTTTGGAATGGATTGGGAGGCAATGGCTGCACGTGGATTAGGAGCAAAGTCCCTTGGTCCATGGCAATGTGGAATTCCAGAAATAATTCCAGGGTCGGTATGAGAACAAAGCTCCAAAAAGTCAAAATTATCCCGATGAAAGCACCTGAATTTTTGGGAAAAGCTAAAACTGAGCTCAACCCGGGGGATCCCGAAGGATAAATCCGGATCTGGAGAGCGGAAACCGCTCCACATGCGACCAAAGGTGGATTTGGGATCTCTCATCCCAGGGGATGGTGGGGACGGCAAATCCGCCTTAGACTTTGGGTTTTTCCAGCAGGGAATTTGCTGGGAATGGTGGCGGCATTGGGATAATGAGATGCTGCTCACGCTCCCTAATGAAGTGCCGAAGGAAGTCGGCGCCGGCTCCCGGCAAATTAGATCGGGATTATTGGAGCAGTGAGAATGGAAGGATCCGAGATGGTATCGGAGCAGGCGGGAAGGGCTGGAAGTGGAGGACGGATGGAAACCCCTCCCAAAACCTGGATCAGGGCAGGAGGGGAGGGAAGGGATTGGCCTCTCCAGTGGCAATGCCGACCGAAGCGGGAATGGGATGTGGGAATGGGGTTCTCCGGCGCATCCCCAGTTTTCCATGGGCTGCCTCTCCCCAGATTTGCTTCTGATCCCATTCCTGGCTGGATCTGGCTCCCTTGCAAAAGAAGATTTTCCTCCAATTCCCAGCTGGATTTGGCTCTGTGCTCCTTTCCTTGGATGTGTGCAGCCTCCAAATGAGGCACATTTGGGAATGTGGGGGATATGGGAATGTTGGAATCCTCCAAA
>JAWWEX010000084.1:1665460-1676220 GCA_035583215.1 Arremon brunneinucha | reverse complement strand
TCCCCCTTTTCCCCCTTTTCCCCCTTTTCCCCCCTTTTCCCCCCCTTCCCCCCCCTTTTTCCCTCCTTTTTCGCCTTTTCCCCCCATTTCCTTGAGCTCCCTTTCCCCAGGAAAAACACAGCCTCGCATGCACCAGCAGCAAAAAAATTGGATTTTTAGCGAAACCTCCCTGACATCTCCCCATGGATTTTTGGGATCGGGAAGAGTTCCTCACCTTGGGGAGCAGAGCAGCAGCTCCCCCTGATCCCCTGGAATTTCAGGAGCTGCTCCTTCCCCAATCCAGGGGTGAGAATTCCCGGCGGGATCCTTCCAAGCTGAGGGAGGACCCTCCCTTCTTTCCCCAGGAACGGGAGCCGGGGGTGGATTTTTCCATCACCACCTCACACTGGGAATATTTTCCACCTTTTTTTTTGATGTCTAGGGATCCTACTGAGGCTGGAAAAAAAATAAAAAGCTCTGTTTTGTGGGATTACGTAATTCCAGGGTTTTTTGGGAAGGTGGGAGCAGCTGCATCCACCGGTGCCAGGGAGTCGCGGTGGGAGTGGGAAGCTCCTGGGAATGTAGGGAGCAGCTGGAATGTGTTGAGAGAGATTTGGGGGAATTTCTGCAGATTCCAGTCCTGTTGTGGGGTCGGGTTGGTTTTCCCAATGTGGGGTGATCCCGTTGGATCTGTCCCCATCCAAGCCAAAGGAAGGAGCTGCTGGAAAAGCAGGGGAGGTTTTGGTGGGAATTTGAGGATTTTTGGGGTTTTCAGGAGGAAAGAAGTGAAGTCAGGATGCTGGGATTTGGGGGAATTTCTGCAGATTCCAGTCCTGTTGTGGGGTCGGGTTGGTTTTCCCAGTGTGGGATGATCCCGTTGGATCTGTTCCCGGACAAGCCAAAGGAAGGAGCTGCTGGAAAAGCAGGAGAGGAGAGGTTTTGGTGGGAATTTGAGGATTTTTGGGGTTTCCAGGAGGAAAGAAGCCAAGTTGGGATGCTGAGACGACAATGGGATTTGTGTTCCTGGAAATTTGGGGTTTTTTTGGGATTTGTCGGATCAAAGCAACAAAATTGTGCTGGGAAGACAATGGGATTCACATTCCTGGGAATTTTGGGGTTTTTTTGGGATTTTACAGGAGCAAAGCAACAAAGTTGTGCTGGGAGGATGATGGGATCCATGTTCCTGGGAATTGTAGGGCTTGGCTGGTGGGAAGTGGTGAGAAAATCCTGTGGGATTCCTCTGCATGGAATGCAGCTTTGGTTTTGGTGGGAATTTGGGGATTTTTTTGGGGATTTGAAGGAACAAATCATCAACAGTTGTGCTGGAGGGGCAATGGGATTTCTGTTCCTGGGAATTTTGGGCTTTTTTGGGGGTTTGCAGGAGCAAAGCAGAAAAGTTGTGCTGGGAGGACGATGGGAGTCACGTTCCTGGGAATTTTGAGGTTTTTTGGGGGTTTTGCAGGAACAAAACCTTGAGTTTGTGCAGGAAGGATGATGGGATTAGTATTCCTGGGAATTTTGGAGTTTTTTTGGGATTTGCAGGAGCAAATCATCAACAGTTGTGTTGAGGGCGACAGGATTTGTATTCCTGGGAATTTTGGAGATTTTTTTGGGGATTTGCAGGATCAAAGCAACAAAATTGTGCTGGAAGGACAATGGGATTCATGTTTCTCAGAATTTTGGGGGTTTTTTGAGATTTTGCAGGAACAAAGCAGTGAAGTTGTGTTGGAATGACAACAGGATTCATGCTCCTGGGAATTGTGGGAGTTTTGGGATTTGCAGGAGCAAAGCAGTGAAGCTGTGCTGGTATAACAGTGGGATTCATGTTTCTTGGAATTTTGGGGTTTTTTTTGGGATTTTGAAGGAACAAAGCAATGAAGTTGTGTTGGGATGACAATGGGGTTTATGTTCCTGGGGATTTGGGGTTGGGCTGGTGGGAAGGGTTGGGAAAATCCCATGGGATTCTCAGCCTTGGATGCAGCCAGAGGGCAGTGGGACCATCCTTGGACCCCCACTTTTCCAGGGAATCCGAGCTGTTCCCGATGCCCCAGAATTGGCCGTGTGGGACTGGGAGTGATCCTGAGTCAGCAGTTCCAGGTGGGCCGGGACACCCGGAACGCGCGTGGGAGAGCTCCTAAATCCGGCTGGGAATGACTCAGAGCACGAGGGATCGGCTCAGCCACCCCCAGGTCCCTTCTCCTGAGTTCCCAAAGCTCCGGAGGAGAAGGGAAGCTCCGGAGGCCCCAGAGGGATGGATTTGGGATGGCTCCACTTCCAAGCCTCAGGAAGCTCTGGCTTGGCCACTCCCGTTGGGATTTTTTCCTCGTTATTTTCATTTATTCCTGAGGATTTCAATTTTTTATGGAGCTTCCCATAGCTGGAAAAAAAAGCATGGAATATTCAATGAGCACATTCCTAATTTTCTCCTCCTTTTTCTTGCTCCATTTCCTTCCTTTATTTCTCCTTCTTTTTCCTGCTTCTTTTTCCTGCTTTTCTTCCCCATTTTCCCTCATTTTTTTCATCTTTTTTCCCTACTTTTTCCTCTCTTTTTTTGTTCTTTCTTCCCCCCTTATGTCTCCTTTATTCCCACTCCTTTTTCCCTGCTCCTTTTTTCCTCCTCCCTTTTTTCTTTTTTTCCTCCTTTTTTACCTCATTTTCCCCTCATTTTTTCCTTTGCCTTTCCTCTGTGTCCAATCTGGGACAATCCCTGTGGAAAAGGCCCTGGGGTACTTCTGTCCCTCCCTTCCCAACACCTCCCAGGGCTCTTCCTCCTCCCATCCCAGCTTTTCCAGCTCCTTCCAACCTTGGAAAACTTCTCCCCGAGGAGCAGGAGCCATTCCAGAGGAGCAGATGGCTGAGGAGGAGGAGGAGGAAAATCATGGATGCAAATTCTCTGGGATGTCTTTGTAACATTCCCAGTCAAGGTCGAGCCGCTGGGAAAAGCATCCTGCAGGAATTTCCTCCAGTCCCCCAAACTTTGGGATATTTCATGGATATTTGAAGCCTTCAAGTGAGGATTCCTCATCCATCAGCTGGGACAAACTTGGATTTTTTGGGATGTCCGGGATCCTGGGATGGCAATTCCAGGCTTGGAGCAGCTGGAATTTCCAGGAGTTTCTGACATCTCCACAAAATAACCATTCCCAGATTTCCCAAGTCTGGTTTCCTTGTGGGAAAATGGGATCATCTGAAGATTCCCCACAAGAAACCCTTTGGAATGTGGGGATTTATTTGGATATCCAGCAGGGAATCCATAAAAAACGGACCCAAAAATTCTGGGGGTTTTCTCAAAGCTGCAGAACTTTCCTGGACCCCTGGAAAACTTCCAGACTCCGCCCTGGGATGAGAAAATTCCATGTTTAATTCCCCCCACGTGGATTTAGGAGGAGCAGCAGAACCGGGGGGTGCCGGAATTCAGGAGATCAAAGGAATTTGGGCCTCGTTATCTCCAAATTCCAGGGAAGCTGAGGCTGAAAGCCGGGAAATCTCCCAGCAGCCGAAAGCCAGGCAGGAGGGAGGGAGGGAAAGCAGAATTCCCAAATCCCTGCTCTGCTGACGAGGTGGAAGCGCGGAGCTGAAATCACCGCGGAGCGTTCGGAGCCACGGCGGCTCCGAGCGGGAATAATTCCGCTTGAAAGGGCCGGATTGAGGCGGAGAGGGATTTCTCCCAAAGAAGTGACAGCTCGGAGCTCGGCTGTGGCGTGCGAAGTTATTTTGGGAGGAAAAGCAGATTTCGGTGTCATTCCAAGGAGTTTCATCTTCTGTCAGCAAACTCCGTCCCTGGATTTTGTGCCGCGATTGGAGCGGTCGGAATTGTTTGTATCCCAAAGTTCTGCTTCGTCCCAAAATTTCTCCTCTGTCCCTCCCTTCCCAACCCCTCCCAGGGCTCTTCCTCCTCCCATCCCAGGTTTTCCAGCTCCTTCCAACCTTGCAGGATGGGGAGACCCTGGGACAACTTATCCAGGGAATCTGGGGCTGCTCCATCCCTGGAGTGTCCAAGGACAGGGCTTGGAGCACCCTGGGATTGATTTTTTCCAACCTGAAGCATGCTAAGATTCCTAGTGCTGGGTTAGATGGGATAATTGGGATAATTCCTTCCCTGGAAGGGTGATGAGGCCCTGGGATGGAATTCCAGAGCAGCTATGGCTGCTCCTGGATCCATGGAAGTGCTCGAGGCCAGATTGGGACTTGGAGCAGCCTGGGATCGTGGGAAGTGGATTGCAATGGGATCAGCTTCCAGGTCATTCCCAACCCATTCTAAAGAATTCCAGATGTGCCGCAACCTGTTCCCATCTTTCCATGACCAGTTGGGAATGGAACCACCTGGAGATGTCTCTGTTTCTTGTCCCTGCCTGGTGCTGCTTTGTCCCACCAACATTCCCGGTTCCCAGACAGTATTCCCAGTTTCCAGACAATATTTCCAATTCCCAGCCAATATTCCCAGTTCTAAGTCAATATTACCAGTTCCCAGTCAATATTACCTGTCAATATTCCCAGTTCCCAGTCAATATTCCCAATTCCCAACCAATATTCCCAATTTCCAGTCGATTTTCCTGGTTCCCAGAAATACTCCCAGTTTCCAGTCAATATTCCCATTTCCAAGCCAAGATTCCCAGTTCCCAGTCAGTTTTCCCAGTTTCCAGTCAATATTCCCAGTTCCCAGTCAATGTTTCCAGTCAATATTCCCAGTTCCAAGCCAATATTCCCAATTCTCAACCAATTTTCCCAGTTCCCAGTTGATTTTTCTGGTTCCCAGAAATACTCCCTGTTCCCAGTCAATATTTCCAGTTCCCAGTCAATATTCCCAGTTCCAAGCCAAGATCCCCAGTTCCCAGTCAATATTCCCAGTTTCCAGACAACATTCCCAGTCAATATTCCCAGTTCCAAACCAATATTCCCAATTCCCAGCTAGTATTCCCAGTTCCCAGTCAATTTTCCTGGTTCCCAGAAATATTCTCCATTCCTAGTCAATATTCCCAGGTCCCAGTCAATATTCCCAGTCATTATTCCCAGTTCTCAGTCAATATTCCCAGTTCCCAGACATATTCCCAGTTCCCAGTCAATATTCCCAGTTTCCAGTCAATATTCCCCATTTCCAGACAATATTCCCAGTTCTCTGCCAATATTCCTGATTCTCAGTCAATTTTCCTGATTCCCAGTCAATATTCCCAGAAACATTCCCAGTTCCCAATCCTGGATGCTCCCCACACATTCCCAAATCCCTTTGCTTCCTGAGGACCCCCTGTGCTTCCAGGGCTGGAATTCAATTTTACTTCCCAACCAAAACCAATCCCCCCACCCCCCCAAATCTCCTGTGCCGGAGCGAGAATTAATTAAAATAATTAAAAATTCATTAAATTAATTAATTTAATTAAATTAATTAGTGACCATTGTGTCATTAACGCCAGACTTTAATTAAATTGTGTGGAGATAACGACTTCAGAGCTTCCCAACAGCCGAACATTCCCAGGATGGAGAAATTCCTCCCAAAACCCATCCAAGGCAAGTCCTGTCCTCCAGTGAAGCTCCAAAGTTGGAAATTCCAAGTGATTTTCCACCTAAAAGTGGAAATTCCTCCTCTTCCTCCCCTCTTTTCCATTCTTTTGGAGCTCCCAGGTGTTTCCTGGGTTTGGATCCTGGGAAATCCAGGATCTCCTCAGCTCCTTCCCATTTTTTGGAAAAGATGATCCCATGGGATGTGGAGTGCCTGGATCCAGGAGTCACCCATGGTGATGGTGGTGGTGGCACATTCCAGGAATTCTTTGGAATGTTGGCTGCAGGAAAAGCTGGGCAAATTGTTGGCTGCAGGGAAATTCCCAAGGAATTTTCCTGGCTGCTCTGCAGGGAAAATTGGGATTTATTCCATGGGGAAAATGTTCCCAAAGCTCCTTGTCCCGCAAAAACTCCTCTCCAAAGGGCCACGAGCGGGATTGGATTTATTGATCCAGGAGCAGAGCCTGGAGCTCGGGAATTTGGAACTTGGGAAATCTGGGAAGTCAGAAATGCTGGAAAAATCCCTGGGGGAAACTCTACCTGGTAAAAAGCTGGGATGTGACCGCATTTTGTGGATTTGGGATTTATTTTCTGGATTTGGGATTTATTTTGTTTATTTGGGATGTATTTTGTGGATTTGGGATGTATTTTTCAGACTTGGCATGTATTTTCTGGATTTTGGATCTATTTTGTGGGTTGGGGATATATTTTGTGGATTTGGGATGCATTTTCCATATTTGGGGTCTATTTTCCAGATTTGGGATCTATTTTCTGGATTTGGGATTTATTTTGTGGATTTGGGATCTATTTTACGGATTTGGGGCCTATTTTCCAGATTTGGGATCTATTTTCTGAATTTAGGATGTATTTTCTGGATTTGGGATTTGTTTTGTGGATTTGGGATCTATTTTATGGATTTGGGATATGTTTTCCAGATTTGAGATACATTTTGTAGATTTGGGATCTATTTTGTGGATTTGGCACACATTTTCTAGATTTTGGATGTATTTTGTGGATTAGGGATCTATTTTCCAGATTTGGGATATATTTTCTGGATTTTAGATCTCTTTTCTGGATTATTTCCCTTCCTCTATGCAATGGTTCGGATTCATTTTCCAAGAAAATCTTCCCCGTCACCCTCAGATCCTGTTTTTCCTAGCTCTGCTTCCTCCACCTCTTTTCCAGGTGTTTGGATGGATCCAATCCCTCATTCCCTTCCCTCTCCCGCCCGAGGAGCAGCCATTTCCATATTTATTAAATTTCTTCCCGAGGATCTGCAATTCCCGGTTCATCCCGCTCCCGGTGCCGGGAGGTGGAGCAGGGATTGGGAAGAGATGGAAGAGAAACCAATGGGATTCAGGATCCTGGTTTTCCTGCCTTATTCCTGCTTCCTCCTCAGCCTGGAGCAGCCCAACCATCCCTGCTCCCATGGGAGCCACAGGAATGGGAAAATCCAGGTGGGATTTCCAGCTCCGTGCTGGGATCCAAACGTTGCTTTCCATGGAGTTCATGGAGAAGGAGGCGCCGGGATTCTCTGGAGATTCTTCCCGTTTTCCCATCTTCCATCTTCCCGTGTTCCCATATTTCCATCTTCCCACAGTGATGGGAAAATGGAAATATGGGAACACAGGAAGATGGGAAAATGGGAAGATGGGAGATGGAAAGATGGGAAGATGCCGGGATGGGAGGATCAGGGCAGGAATTGACAGTAATTCCCAAATTCCTGAGCAGAGGCACCAACACCTCCTCCCTGGAGGAATTCCCAAAGGAAGTGGAACAATCCCTTCAGGATATGGAATTCCCAAAGGAAACAGAGCGATCCCTCCAGGATATGGAATTCCCAGAGGAAGAGGAGTGATCCTTCTGGGCTATGGATGTGTCAGGAATTCCCAAAGGAAGTGGAACAATCCCTACAGAATATATTCCCTTTGGGAATTTTGGGGAATTTTGGGGAATTTTTAGGAGCTGCCAATTTTTAGGGCTATGGATGTGCCAGGAATTTCCAAAGGAAGTAGAAGGATCCCTCCAGGATATGGAATTATCAAAGGAAGTGGAACAATCCCTCCAGGATATAGAATTCCCAAAGAAAGCTGAGCAATCCCTCCAGGATATGGAATTCCCAAAGGAAGAGGAGTGATCCTTCTGGGCTATGGATGTGTCAGGAATTTCCAAAGGAAGTGGAACAATCCCTCCAGGATATGGAATTCCCAAAGGAAGCTGAGCGATCCCTCCAGGATATGGAATTCCCAAAGGAAGTGGAGGGATTCCTCCAGGATATGGAATTCCCAAAGGAAGTGGAGGGATTCCTCCAGGATATGGAATTCCCAAAGGAAGTGGAGGGATTCCTCCAGGATATGGAATTCCCAAAGGAAGTGGAAGGATCCCTCTGGGCTATGGCTGTATCAGGAATTCCCTATGGATGTGCCAGGAATTCCCAAAGGAAGTGGAACGATCCCTCCAGGCTATGGATGCAGCAGGAATTCCCCAAAGGGAAGCCAAACCAGGAATGCAGAATCTGGGAATCAGGGATGAGCCATGACGGAGTTGTCAGCCGGGAATGTGGGATGGATGGGAATTTGGGAATTTGGGATAAGCCGTGCAGGAGCTGCCAGCCAGGAATGTGGGATTGTTTTTCCAGGAGTGTCAACATCCCGGGATCCCTCCCACGGCATCTCTGCTTGCACAGCCCCGGCTCTGTTTGCTCCCGAGCCTTTGGGGTGGGAAATGCTTGGAAAAGCCGCCCATGCCGGTGCCAGGTGTGGGAATCCCGCTGGATCCGCTCCTGCCGCATTCCCAGACATTCCAGGGACCTGTCCCATCCCACTGAACCCGCTGAGCATTCCCGGCCTTGGCTCTTCCCAAGGTTTGGGGATGGAGGTGGAGCTGGAGAAGCTCCCAGTGGCATTCCCAGTTTGGGAATGTTCCAGTGCTCAGAGCAGAAATCTCTGAATTCCTAAGGAAATTCCCTGAATTAGTGATTTTCCAGGAAAAATGAATGTATTGTCCTGTTACCTATGGAAATACCCAGGAAAAATCCAGGATTGTCTTCTGGAAGCTCCAACACGAAGAGGACCTGAGAGGCCTCAGGAAAGGAAGGATTGGGATGAACATCCCAAAAAAAATCCTGGAAATCTTCAGGATGAGATGGCAGTGGGGCTGGGCTTGGAGACCTCACATCAGCTGCAGGGAAAAAAATTCCATGAAAAACCAGGAAAAAACAAGCAGCAGGAAGGAGGGACCTGTGCAAAGCCAGGGATGCTCCCAAAAAATGGCCGAAATATCCTAAAATTTCCTAAAATCCCAAATTTTTTGGGGAACAGCAGGCCAATGTAGAACAGTTCTTGCTTTTCCAAGGGGTTTTCCCTCTGTTCCTGTGTCCATTGGGATGGGAGGGAATTCCATGAGTGGGATTTGGGGCCGGAAAATTTGGAATTTTTGTAATTTTTTGTAATTTTTTGGATTTTTTTTTAAATTTTGGGAATTTTTGGGAATTTTCAGGAGCTGCCAAGTGCCAGCGCTGCAGAACCAGGTTTAGGATCCCCCATCCTTCCCCTCTATCCCAAAAATTCCACATCCAGGCACTGATCCTGTTTTATCCCTAAATATTCCCAAACCAGCCCTTCCAGCCCTTTTTCCCAAAAAACCAACTCCCTGTTCCCATCTGGCTTCCTGGATCCCTCAGAGATAAATTCCAATTATTCCTCACTCCCCAAATTGTGGGATGAAATCCCAAATCTGGCTGAAATCCCAAATCCACTTCCCACGTCCAGGCAGGAATTTTGGGGCTCAGCTCCAACTCTTCACCCTTCACCAGGCCTTGTTTGGAATTGGGAATATTCCCCCTTTTCCCACTTTTTTCCAGGCTTCTCCACCAGAGAACTGGATCAATCCCAAAAAATCCCATAGGAATTCACAGGGAACGCAACTCCATCCTTCATCTCCTCAATTCCAGGGTTAAAATTCCAAATTCTTTGGGAGCCTCGAGTTTTCCCTTCTTACCCCATCCTCATGCCTCAATTTTTTCCATCTCCTTGGATTTTTTCTTGGATTTTCTCTGGGAGTGCTGGATATTCCCGGCCTTTTCTTGCTCCGACTCTTGGATTTTCCCTTCCCGGATTTTTTCACCAGGGAATTTTTCATCCCAATCCTCCCATTTTTGGTTTGCTCCTCCTTTCCAAACCCCATTCCAGGAGGGATTTCCTGCTCCAAAATTCCCAGAATTTGTCCGAGGCGATATTCCATCAAAACTTCCTCCTTGGAATTTGCTCCAGAATCAATTCATGTTTATTCCAAATCTGGGACTTTCTCCCCAAAATTTGGCACTTTGCCTTTCAATCTGGGATTTTCTTCCCAAAATTTGGGACTTTCTCCTTAAATTTGGGATTTTCTCTTCCAGTTTGGGAGTTTCTTCCCAAAATTTGGGACTTTCTCCCTAAAATGTGGGACACTCTTGCTAAATTTAGGATTTTCTTCTGTAATTTGGGATTTTCTTCTCTAATTTGGGATTTTCTTCTCTAATTTGAGATTTAGCCCACATCCCAACCCCATCCTGCA
This sequence comes from Arremon brunneinucha, assembly GCA_035583215.1. Lineage (NCBI taxonomy): Eukaryota > Metazoa > Chordata > Aves > Passeriformes > Passerellidae > Arremon > Arremon brunneinucha. Next base: position 1,666,194 of record JAWWEX010000084.1, on the reverse strand, counting down.
CCCAACATCCCAATCCTACATCCCACAGTCTTACCTGCATCCCATATTCCTGCTGCCATCCCAACCCTACATCCCACATCCCTGCCTGCATCCCAATCCTGCATCCCAAATCTTTGCCTGCATCCCTGCCTGCATCTCAACCCTATCCCTGCATCCCAACCCTGCATCCCAGCCCCATCCCACATCCCTGCCTGCATCCCAATCCTGCATTCCAACTGTGCATCCCAACCCTGCATCCCAAATACTTGCCTGCATCCCAGCCCTGCATCCCAGGTCCCAACCCTGCATCCCAACCCCGCATCCCAACTCCATCCCATATCCCTGCCTGCATCCAACCCTTCCCGCATCCCTGTCCCCCCAACCCCTCCGTGTCCCCCCTCCTGTCACTGCCCCTCCCCCATCCCGTCCTGTGCCCCCCCCCCAGGCACCCCCGTGACCCCTCCCCCCCCTTCCATGCCCCACAGCCTCAGCATCCCCCAAATCCATCCCTGCATCCCCCCTACTCCCCACATCCATCCCGGCCCCCCAAATCCATCCCTGAATCCCCCCCATTCCCCCAAATCCATCCCTGCATCCCCTCCACTCCCCAAATCCATCCCTGCATCCCCCCAACTCCCAAATCCATCTCAGCATCCCCCGGCCCCCAAATCCATCCCCACATCCCTTGCCCCCCCAAATCCATCCCTGCATCCCCCCCAGTCCCCCAAATCCATCCCCACATCCCTTGGCCCCCC
>JAWWEX010000084.1:1627606-1653195 GCA_035583215.1 Arremon brunneinucha | reverse complement strand
CCTTCCCAAACCTTCCCAAACCTTCCCTTCCCAAACCTTCCCTTCCCAAACCTTCCCTTCCCAAACCTTCCCTTCCCCCTCCAGAACATTCCTTCAGGAATACCAAGGCTTTTCCAGCTGAGCTGGGATCCTTTGGGGCTAATCCAGCTGCCCCAGGCACCCTCCGGGTCATTTTTTTGGGAAAAAGCCGCACGTCATACCCGGAATTCCAAAAACAAAGTGGATTTTGGAGCTCCTGGGATTCCTGCATGGACTGGGTTTAATTTTGCTCTTCCTCTGCCTGAGGTTGTGCCTCCGGAGAAAGAGTTCAGAAGGAAAAATCCCAAAATATCATTAACAATGATCCCTTCCCAGTTCCTCCGGGCAGGAATCGATGGAAGGAGCGGAGATCGCCCGGAGCCGACAGCTGGGAGGGAGGGGGGATCGATGGCTCCTCGTTTGTCACCAATCAAAAATCTGGGATAATTGGATTTCCTGCAAGTGGAGAAATAAATCAGGGAATTCATTATCCGGGTCAGGGTCACCCCTGCTCCAGGGCCACCGGGGTTTGGGAAAACCTGCTTGGAACTGGTGGGAAACTCAACGGGGTCATCCAAACTGAAACCTGCTGACTTTCCTGAATGGATTTAATGATTTTCCCTCTTTTTCCCATCCCAAGCCTGTGGGTCTCCCGATAAAGCTGAGAAAAGAGGAGTTTTAGAGAGGACTGGGGAGTTTGGGGTGGGAAAATTCTTTCCTGGGGTTATTTTTGGGAGCAGGAGCACCTCTGATAACCCCCTGCTGTTCTTCCAGGATGGGATTTTTTTGGGATCTCCAATTATCCCCTTGCTGTTATTCCAGGATTTTTTGGGATCTCAAATAACCCTTTGCTGTTACTTTGGGATGGGATTTTCTAGGATCTCTAAAAACCCCTTGCTGTTATTCCAGGATTTTTTGGGGGATCACCAAAAACCCCTTGTTGTTACTCCAGGATTTTTTTTGGCTCTTTAATAACCCCTTGCTGTTACTCTGGGATGGGATTTTCTGGGATCTCTAAAAACCCCTTATATCTGGAATAAAATAGTCCATAATTTTTTGAGGATCTCTAATAAACCCCTGCTGTAATTCCAGGATGGGATTTTTTAGGATCTGTAATAACACCTTGCAGTTACTCTGGGATGGGATTTTCCTGGATCTCGGATGAGCTGGAAAGGACCTTGCTTTCCCCTTCCCAAGTGGGGAAACTGAGGCACGGAAAGACCTGGAACCCTGGAATGCTTTGGATTGGGATGGACAGGGACATTTTCCACAGGCTGTTGTTCCAGCCTGGATTTGAGCACTTCCAGGAATGGAGCTGTTCCCAGTTCCCAGCTCCTTCCTGCTCTGTTAATTATTCCTGCTGGGATTAACTCCAGCAGGGATTAACACTCCGAGCCGTGGCTTCCCAGAATTGGCTGCTGGTGCCATAATCCCCATCCCAACGGAGCTGGAACTGCACGAAAATCCTCAGCTGCTGTCGGCAAATCCCTCCCAAACCACTGACTGAGCTCTGCCAGGGGTTTGGGATTTTTTCCCCAATTTTCCAACCCCTCAGCTCCAGTTTGAGACTCTAAAAAGGAGCACTGGGTGCAGTAATTCTTTTTTTTTACTCTGGAATTGTATTACTGGGATGGATTTTGTGCGGCAACACCATCTGGGGATAAAATCCTTTATCCCAGGTGAGGTTTTCCATAATCCCAGTGCCCAGGGGTGGCATTCAGAGGGTGCAGCTGCCTGGGAAACTCCAGGAGCATCCAGCTGGCAGGAATGTCTTCCTTGTCAGGATGCAGAGCTGAGCCACTGGAAAAGGAGAGCCGGGAATTTGGTGGTGTGGAGGAAAATCCCATTTCCAATCTTTTTCAATGCAGGATTAGGATACAGCCTCTCCTTCTCCTGCCACACTTAATTCAGGATTAATTCCACATCTGCACACGGAGATCAGATCCCGCTGTGTTTTCCGTGGAGCTGCTTGATTAAAAAACAGGGAAAAGAAGAACAGGGGGAATTTTTAGCCTCAGGACACCTGGACGTTCCGACTTGGAGCATTAATCCAGGTTAATCCAGGTGTTGAGGAGGCACCATGCTCTGATGGAAGGATTTTAGGGAATGTTGAGCCATTCCGGAGGCATTCCATTGGATTTGGTGGCCGGTGGTCGCTCCTGCTTGGCAAAATTGGGATTGTAGGAAAAATCCCCGTCTGGTGAGCTTGGGATTTGCTGGGGATAGACGAAAATCCATGGAAATGGATTGGAGAGTGATCCATGGGGCAGCTGAGGGGAGATGGAAAAAATGGGGGAAAAGAAGGAAAAATGGGGATTTTTTTAACAGTTCCCAGATGCCATTCGGATCTGCTGGGAAAATGAGGAAGGAACTCCCTCCTGGGATTCATCAGCAGGAGGGAATTCCTGCCCTGCAGCCCAGACTGGGGGTGGAAGCACTTCCGGGTGGAAAACAGGAAAATCCAGCTGATATGGAGGAAATCCTGCAGGAGCGCGGTTCATTTATAGGGAAAAGGGAAAATTTGGGATGAGAGGTGGCACCTCCCACCCGCTGGGCCTGGTTTGCCCAAAATCCACTGGCTTCACCCCATGGAATGGCAATAAAATTTTTGGAGTGACCGATTTGGGGAATTCTGCCTTGATTAATTTGGGGGGAGTTGTTTGGCAGCTAGGAATCAGGCCTGATTTGCATATTTGCATAGATGCAAATGAGGGCCATGATCTCCATTTATCAAACGAGGCGTCTCAGACCCAGCCTGGCCCTGCGGAATTTTTGGCTCCATTTTGGCTCCGGCAGCTGTTCCAACATCTGGGAAGAGGCCATGAGGGGCTGGCAAAGCCATTGCTCCAAATTAGGGATGGCGCCAGGTTTTTGAGGGAATTTGGCTCTGCTGGATTCACCTTCCCACATTTCCTGGGATGAGGCATCATTTTGGATTCTGAAAGCACCCAAAATGATCCAAACAAAATGAAAAATCTGGAAAAATCCTTAGATAATGAGGAAAAAGGGTTAATGGAACAGGAGAAATGACAGCGGAATGATGACAAACATCCGACTGTTCCCAAAATCCTGATCCAACAACCCAGGAGCTCTTCCCAAAATCCAAACCCATTGACCCATCCCAAACTATTCCAAAAACCCCAACCCAAAGATCCACCAGGAGCTCTTCCCATGATCCCAACCCAACAACCCATCCCAAGCTCTTTCTGAAATTCCAACCCCACAACCTCTTCCAAGCTCTTCCCAAAATCCAGAGCCAATCACCCATCTCGTACTCTTCCCAAAATCCCAACGACCCATCCCAATCCACCACTTTGAGCAGCTGTGGGAGCTCCAGTGGGACGTCCAGTGTTTTATTTTATGGGAATATCAATGGGATGAAGATGTGGAGATAAAATATTCCCCCCTCCAGCACCGCCGGGAGGCCGAGGGACTTTATGGAAACGTTGGAAGTGCAAAGGGGGGGAAAAGTTATAAATAAAACTTCTCAGCGCTTTGGTAAATGCTCCTAAACATCCTTCCCATGCGGAGATAAATATTCCATGTGTGATTTACGGCCCTGCATTCCCAGGCTGTGCGGGCAGGGGGATAAAATCCCATAAATCACCAGGAATATCAATGCAGCCACCACATTCCCGCTGATAAGCGGCGTGGGCCGGGAAAATCCATCTTTTCTGCACCAGCTGCGCCTTGACGGAGTTGATTTAAGGAGTTTTGGGATTGGGAGGGGTTTCCCAAGCCTTGGGAGGGTCTTGGATCCTTCTTTGTGTGTTTTCATGGAGAGGGATTCTCTTTCAGGGGGTTCAGTTTTGGGCGTGTTGGGATTTTGTCCCAAACAAGATCATTCCCGTCCATCCCAGGGAAATACTTCCCAAATCTGACAGATCCTGGCTTTCCAATGGATGTTGCTTCCCTCCAGTCCTGTTTTTCTTGTGTTCACCTCCAAATCCTCACTTTTCCAGCACCCCTGGTTTTGTTCCATCTATCCCAGGGACGTACTTCCCAAATCCAACTGATCCTGATTTTCTGGTGGCTGTCGCTTCCCTCCAACCATGCTTTTCCTGTGTTCATCCTGAAATCCTCACTTTTCCAGCATCCTTGGTTTTGTAGCCACTGGATTTATCTCCCGGGATGGGCAGGATGCAGCCCTTAGATCCACCATGGAATTTCATCTCTGAGCATCCAGGAAATCCCTGGATTTTTGGGATGAGGGACGCCCATAACATCCAATGATTCCAAAGCCATTCCGGAGGTTTGTAGCAGGGCCTGGTCTCCCTCCAGCCAAAGCCGTCACGGTTTTCCCTCCAAACATCCATCTTTTTCCTGGAACGCCGCATTCCCTGTGGACTTGTGCCGGAGATGTCGAACAAGCACGAAATCGACGCCGCGAGTCGAAGCCAAGCCGGGAACGGGCTCCCTCATCCCGTGCTCCAATGAGCCGGAACAGCTCCGAGGAGCTTGGGAAAAGCCGGATGAAGACGTTCGAGGATTTATTCCAGCCCGTGCCCCAGCCACGGGATTGATTCGGACGGCTCAATCCCACCTGGATTTGTTTGTCGGGAGGCGCGCGGCAAAGGCAGAAAACGCCGGAGTTTTCCTTGGACTTACTGGACATGGAGAGAGCTGGACTTGAGTTGTTGTGGGAAGGAAACTGGACAGGGAAAAGTGGAAATGTGGGAAGGAGGAGATGGAAAGAGGACAGAGATTGGAATTGGAGAGATGGGGCACGGCACCATTGGGAGGCTCCCAAATTCCAAATTTCCTGAGGACTTTCCACTCCCAAAGTGCCCAAACTCTCCTCCTCCATCTGAAATCCTTTATTGTGCTGAGGTTGTGCTGATGGGGATGAAAATCGCATGGAGCCGGAATGTTTGGAATGTTTTTAGCCCAGCAGGATCCATTTGGATCTCATTCCTCATTTTTCTGCTGCCTCTGGAGCCGCTGGAATCTCAGAGTCAATCTGACCCCTCCAGAACATAAAAGTGACTCTGGAGGTCATCATGAGGAGAAAAACAGCTCAAAATGGATTTTTCCTGAAGATCCATCAGCATCAATCCTTGGGAACCCTCAGGTGGTGTTGGAGATGTTTCGCATGGACACAAGGACATTGGGAATCATGGCACAGAGCAAATCGGGAATTCATCCCTTTTCTTTGGACTGGGATATTTTGGGATACCTTTTCTTTGGGATATTTTGCTTAGGAGGAATCTGGGATTTAAGGAAAAAAGGGGAACTGGACAGCGGTTAAAAATTCCATCTCGATGGGATTTAGGTGTTGAAATCCTTGGAAGCTGGGATTTGGGGGTTTGTTTTATCCGTATTTTATAAAAATAGGGAATCATGGAATGGGTTGGATTGGAGGGACCTTAAATCCCATCCCAGTCCCTGCCATGGACAGGGACACCATCCCCTATCCCAGGTTGCTCCAAGCCCAACCAGGCCATGGACACTTCCAGGGGTGGAGGAGCCTCGTCTTCTCCAGGATGAATTGATCCATAAAATTCCATCATTCCATAATTCCCACAAGTTTTGCCCATGGAATGGACTGGAAACAGCCCCTGGAGCCCGGCTTGAAGTGGTTCCCTCACCTCATCTTCATTTGAAAGGGGCTGGGAGGCCGAAGGGGCCGCGCTCAATCCATGGATTGATCCGAAGGATTGATCCAAACCATCGACTCCCATCACAAAGAGGCTCGGGGCACATCCATAGGATCCAGCAGGTTCTGCATCCCGCTATTTGGGGAAAAATGGAACCTAAGCATGGGCTGGACGTCCCCCTGCTCATTCCATACATTTTCTCCTGATCCCTAAAAATTTAGGAGCCAGTTTGGTCCAGCAGCCCCGCCTAAGGAATAATTCCAGATCCAGCTGCGGAATCGTTCCCTCCCACTTATGGAAATGACGGAGGGAAGCGGCGCCTAATGAGATGTTTGTGAGGGAAGAGGAATTTTAATTACTGGCTCTTAATTGTCTGCTCGGCCCGTTAATATCCCATTTTCCCGGGATTAATGCCATTCGCTCCCTGCCAGCCGGGCTCCTCCTCTCCTGGGGGTGACGCCAAATTTCCCGGGTTTATTTCAGGGAATACGCCCGTTTTCCAAAAGCCAGGATGACTTTTGGGAGGGCGGTGGAGGGGTTGGGGAGGTTTAACCCCGCTGGCACGGAGCTGGTGGATTTTTGGGAAGCAAAGCTGAATATCCAAGGAAAACTCAGCACAAGGATCCCCCAATCCATTTTCCCCACTTCCCAAAGGCCCATTTTCCTTGGAAGCGCGGCGCCGACTCTGGCTGTCATGTCCCATTCCCTGGCTGGTGTTAAACCTTTGCCAGACGCTTATTCCTGTTTAAACAAGAAATAAAATCCTGCCGCAGCTTTCCAGGAGGAAAAGTTCCGGATTCAGCAAAATTCCACCTCCTTGGATGGGGCCACCTGGGAATTCTTTGCCCTTGGAGCCCTCCCGGGTTAACAACGAGAGGCAGCATCATATTCTGACTGTAAATTGTCCTGGAATGTCATAAATAAAGCATGGCCGGAGCCGGGAAGGGAGCGGGAAGGAATTTGCTGCGTTCCCAGGAACAACTGGAGCTGCTGAATTTTTCATGGACAAGATGTTGCAAAGTGCCGCCAGTCAGGGCACGTTTGGTTCTTGAGGATCCGGGGCTTCCATCCCCGGATCCGCCACGGCCGCGGACATTCCGCAGTCAGGAATTCGCAGAAGTACTCCCAGATTTTTCCAGGGTGTTTGCATCCCTTTGGATCTCACTGAAAGGGGCGAAATGTCTCCTGCTCTCCTTAAATCCTGGGAATTTTGGGATATTGGCTGGTTAAGTGAGTGCTGTTGTCCGTTTTCCTGTTCCCTCCTGGTTTTCCCATCCCACCCCAGCCCTTGGAAAAGGGAGGTGGAGGAATAGGAGTGAATTATGGATAAGCCCCGTTAATCACTGGCTAATTAAAATGATGAAGTGTTTGTGTTGTCACCGGCTCCTTGAGGAGGCTGGGGACATTCCAGAGGGGGATGGAGCTGCTGGATCCCAAGAATCCCCTCCTCTGGCTCCATCCTGAGCTCCCACTCTGCTCAGATCCGTTGCTGCTTCCAAGGACTGTTCCTGAAAGGATGGGGACAGGTTGGACTTTGGGGACACGGAAAGGGGGAAAATCCATCCTCAGCTGGGGCTGCCCCATCCCAGGATTTGTCTAAGCTTGGGTGGGGCTTGGAGCAACCTGGGATAGTGGGAGGAGTCCCTGCTCAGGTCCCTTCCAATCCAGTTTCAGAATTCCATTGGTTTGAGATTTTTGGGAAGCACTGGGAGATGAGAAATCTGGGAATGGGAGCACCGAGTGATGACCATAAATAAATCTTGGATTTCTATGTGGGATGGAAGGAATCAGCTGCCTGGAAGAGATGTGGAAGGGGCTCCCTGTGGTGCTGGGATTCCTTGGAAGGCTCCATTGCTCCAAGGCCTTTCCCTGGGACATTCCCATCCCATCCCATCCCATCCTCCCCAGGAACCTCGGAGGGATTCCAGCTGCCCTGGCCATTCCCATGGAGTGTCTGGCTGCGTTTGTGGGCAGAAATCCCTGCAAAATGCTGGAAAGAGCTGGAAACAGGGTTTTTATCCAGTATCCCACATTTCCAGGGCTGGAGCAATTCCTGCCTCATCCCTGGGAGCTCTTTTGTAATTGGAAGCACCGAGCTTGTTCCGATGCTCTCCTTTATGAACGCGTCACTCCCGATTTCAAAGGACATTTCCTTTATCCCTCCCTTCCCCCTCTCCTCCCCCTCCTTCCCTTTTCCCTTTTTTTAAAATCCCCCTTAAACTGGACCGTGCCAGAATTCCCAGCGATCGCCAGCAAAAATATCCTCTCCTCCCCAGGGCTGCCATCTAATCAGAGGGATGAATTTCCAGAGGGCTGAATCCGATCCGGGGGAGGCCAGGCCCGGCATTCTCTGGAAAAATCTCGGATTGAAAAGAGCAAAGGGGAAGCGGAGCGAGGCTGAGAAGGGGACGCTGATAAAGGGACGCTGATAACGAGAGGGATGACAGAAATTACAGAAATTTGGGATGGGCTCTTCTTTTCGGGAGAGTTCTTCCCACCCAGCCGTTCCCGTCACGGCCGCTTTGTTCTCCTCAGTAAATCCCAAAAAAAAGAGGGAGCTGAGGGAGGCTTGGGAGCAGCGCTGGCACCTGGCAGTTGTTCCCTGTCGGGAGGCGAAGGGAAGGGGAGGATGAGGGATGGGATTCGCACGTCAGCCGCAGCCAAGCAGCGGGGTCTGGACGGCTCCATCTGGATTCCTGCTTTATTTCCCTTTGTTTTCCCGCTTTTCCCCCTCCCCTGCACGCATCCTTGGCCGGCTCCTGTGGGGACTCGGCATCTGTTTCCCTCTCCCTCTTCTCTCCTTCTTTTCCACAACTTCTGGGCTGGTTTTGTAGTGGATTTGGGCACGGATGCTCTTGGAGTGTTTGAATTTTCCCCTTCCTGCCTTTTCCAGGCCCAGTCAGGGCTCTGGAATCAGCTCTCAGTGGGATCCTGATCCCACAGCACCACAGCAATAAATCCTGGAGCTCCAGAGCTTCCATGCAGGAGAAGTTTGGGAGCATCCTGTGGTTCCACCCTGGTGGTTTTAGGGACCAAATGTCTGGATTTAAGGCCCAGCCAAGCCAGAATTCCCAGGAATATGGGTGGAAGCTGCTCACAATGCCAGCTCTGAATGGTTTTCCAGCACATGAAGGAAACAGAGAAAGGAAAAATTCCAATTTTGGGGGTTTTTTTTTGGCCACCCAGAAGATGCAGGTCAGGGATGGGTTTGGAGGGGATTTCCTTGGAAAAATGCTTGGATGGGTGGATTTGTTGCATGGGAGTGGTGGGGCCATCCCAAACTTGCTTCTTTTTGATTTTAAAAATCCACCAAAAATCAGGGAAAGGTCCAAACACCACCAAAAGCCTTGGCTGGACTGGGATGGGGATGGATCCCTTTCCCATGGAAATACACATTTCTGGAAGGGAATAATGTGGGAAAAAGGATGGAAACCATCCAGAAATGCTGAGCTGGGAACTCCTGGATCCCATGGACGCGAGAAAATCCAATCTGTGCTCTGGACTGCCATGGGGATGGTTTTGCATGGAAACGCACAGGTCTGGAAGGGAATAACGTGGGGAAAGGGATGGAAATCATCCAGAAATGCTGAGCTGGGAACTCCTGGATCCCATGGACGGGGGAAAATCCAATCTGTGCTCTCGACTGGGATGGGGATGGTTTTGCATGGAAATGCACAGGTCTGGAAGGGAATAATGTGGAGAAAGGGATAGAAAACACCCAGAAATGCTGAGCTGGGAACTCCTGGATCTCCACATCCCACGGACAGGAGTGAAAATCCAATCTTTGCTCCAGCTTTGCCAGTTCCTCCCCGGCTCCCTTTAATCTCCGGCTGATCCGGGGAAAGGCGGGAGCCGCGATCCCACCCGGGGGCTCCATGGAAAGCCAGAGCTCTTCCGCACGCACGGAGGCTCCATCCCCAATTCCTTGGGGCGGATCCTGCCGCGCTGCCAAGGATTTGCTCATCCCCCTCCTTCCCCGCCGCTTTCCCGTGCCTGTTGCTCATCCCGGCGTTCGGAAATGTCAAAAGCCGAGCGAGGGGAATCGAGGCAGCCGGAGAGACCTCGGCTGCCCTTCCTCCCTCCCTCCCTCCTCCTCCTCCTCCTCTCGTTCCTGCCTTTTCCATCCGCACAGCCCCGAATCCAAGGGGCCCTCGTGCAGCCTTGGCAATCGCAGGGATTTAATCCCCGCTTTAGGAACAAAAATAAACCCTGGACAGGCAGGGAGAGGCTGGAAAGGAGCCGGCCCCAGGCGGACTGGGAATGTTGACCAGGATTTGGGTCGCTCCCAGCTATGAAAACCAGGATTCTGTGATGCAACACCCAAAATTCCCTCATTCCAAGCATCATTTGGGGCTGAAAAGAGATTTAACCCTCAGCCCTTCCCCCAAACAATGCCAAAAATCCATTTTTTCCCATCTTATTTCTTTGTGCAGAGCTGTTCCTGCAGCCCCCAAAAGCAGCACAAAACGGGATTTTCCGGCTTTTTCCCGGTGTTCAATATTCCAGGCCACGCTGCCCTGCTGCCGCAGCCGGCACGTGTTCCCGGAGCGTGTTCTCCCGCAGGTCGTGCCTGGGATTTATGGCACAAACACCTCCAAGTTGTTTTACAAGGAGCGCTGAGCCTCAGGATCACCGCCTGGGAGGCACAAAAAATCCCGGGAATTCACCTCCTGCCCTCCCAGGGCATCTTCCACAAAGGAATCTCTGATTTCCAGCCCCGCTTCCAAACCTGCTCCTGTTTCCCGGACTTTTGCTCGGCTCTTTTCCCACCTGATGTGAGGAGAGATTTTAAAAAAAGGAATTTGGAGGGGGTGAGGGGGTTTTTTGGGATGTCCCGGTGTCAAACAGGGAAGGACGCCCGGGATTTGCCAGGCTGTCAATCCATCAATTCCCAACAGCTGCAGGAAAGGCAGGAAAGTAAACCAGGAATGCAATTCCCGTCCCTGCTGCCCCCCGGCTGCTCCCTGCTCCCAATATCCCAACAAATCAAGGGGAAAGAGGGAGAAAAAGAATGAATGGAGCTGTTTTACAAGGAACGCTGAGCCTCAGGATCACTGCCTGGGAGGCACAAAAAATCCCAGAAATTCACCTTCTGCCCTCCCAGGGCATCTTCCACAAAGGAATCTCTGATTTCCAGCCCCGTTTCCAAACCTGCTCCTGTTTCCCGGACTTTTGCTCGGCTCTTTTCCCACCTGGTGCGAGGAGAGATTAAAAAAAATGGGATTTGGAGTGGATGAGGGGTTTTTTTTTGGGATTTGCCAGGCTGTCAATCCATCAATTCCCAACAGCCTCAACAAAGGCAGGAAAACAAACCAGGAATGCAATTCTCGTCCCTGCCGCCCCCCGGCTACTCCCTGCTCCCAATTTCCCAACAAATCGAGGGGAAAGAGGGACAAAAGGAATGGATGGAGCTGCCCAGGCTCTGAATTTCCCTCTGGAATTTTGGATGGATCTGGAATCTTGCTGTGGGGAGTTGGGAAAGGAGCTGAAAAACTGCTGGATGGGGGTTGTGTATCCTCGGGGGAAGCTGTTGGGGAATTCCCACGTGGAATGAGGAATTTGGGAAGTTTTGTGCAAGCACAGGGCAGGGAATGGGGAGAGGCAATGGAGCCCAAGGCAAAGCCATAGGAAAGACGGGAATTTGCAGTGGGAATGGCAGCTGGGATTTTCCCAAATTCAGGAATAATTTCCTACAATTTTGGCTTTGTGAGGCTGTGAGGGATCAGGTCTTTCCCTGGCACCCAACAGTGCCATTAACCCATAAAATCCCTGGAAACCAACAATTCCAAACTTCCCTGGAACTCAGCTCTCTTTCCCTGCCTTTTCCCCCCACTTTTCCAGGATATCTGACGGTCAGCATCGAGCCCCTGCCCCCGGTGGTGGTGGGAGACGCCGTGACCCTGAAATGCAACTTCAAAACCGACGGGAAAATGCGGGAGATCGTCTGGTACCGGGTGAGCTCCGACGCCTCGGGAATGGGAATGCGGAGCCGGCCGGGAACAGAAGGTCAGGGCTGGATGAGGCAGGAAAAGCAGACGGAGCTCGGGCTGATGGGAATATCAATTCCTGGGAGGAGGAGGAGGAGGAGGAGGAGGAGGAGGGAGGCAGCTGGACTCAGGAAATGAGGCTGGGAGGGATGCAGGATGGATTTGGGAGCATCGGGATTTGGGATCATTGGGATTTAGAATCATCAGGTTTTGGGTTCATTGGGATTTGGGATCATTGGGATTTGGAATCATCAGGATTTGGGTTCATCGGGATTTGGGATCATCGGGGTTTGGGTACATTGGGATTTGGGTTCATCATTGGATTTGGGATCACTGAGATTTGGGATCATCGTTGGATTTGGGCTCCACGTGGAGCCCCCATCCTTTTTTTCTTGGAGTGGCTGCCAGGTGGGTTTAGGGATGGCTCAGGATTGGGTTGGGATTTGGAGACGGAGCTGAGATTGGCACCGCTCTGCCAAGAAGTTGGCAGGTGGAAAATTATGGGGAAAAGGGAGGAATGGTGTGAGAAACAACAGAATCGGGAAAATTTGGGATATCGGAGGTTTGGAGTTCGTCATGTATAGGTTTTAAAAAAACCCCAAACTTTCCCTGCTCCAAATATGTTTGGGAATTTGGGATGTTGAACAGCAGGGAAGCTCCTGGTTTTATTTGGGAAAGGGGAATTTGGAGTCTGGTTTTATTTGGGAATGGGGAATTTGGAGCCTGGTTTTATTTGGGAATATGGAATTTGGAGCCTGGTTTTATTTGGGAATGTGGAATTTGGAGCCTGGTTTTATTTGGGAATGGGGAATTTTGAGATTGATTTATTTGGGAAAGGAAGGATTTGGATGTCGTATTAATTTGGGAAAGGGAGGATTTGGAGGTTGGTTTTCTTTGGGAAAGGAAGGATTTGGATGTTGGTTTTATTTGGGAAAGGTGAATTTGGGGCCCAGTTTTACTTGGAAAGAGGAATTTTGAGACTGACTTTATTCGGGAAAGGAAGGATTTGTATGTTGGTTTTCTTTGGGAAAAGGAGGATTTGGAGCCTGGTTTTCTTTGGGAAAGGAAGGATTTGGAGGCTGGAGCTGGCCCTGGATCATCATTCCTGAACCTTGATCCAGCCTCAGGTTCACCAATCCTGAACTTTCTCCAGGGACATTTGGGATAAGTGGCCAACCACAAATGGTTTTATCCAAGAAAATTGGAAGTTTTCCAGGGAAAACTCCTGGAGGAGGCAAAGAGAGGGCCAGTGGTGCCGGTGGCATCAGATGGAGCAGCTGGGAATAATTTTCCTTGGATTTCCCATCCTGTTCTGCTCCCTGAACAAGGAGCTGCCCTTCCCAATGCTCTCCTCCATTCCCAGGTTTATAAACAGGGAAAGGATGTGTGCTGATCCAGCTGTTGGAATGTGGTGGAATTCTCCATGGAATCTGAGATGGATTTTCCAATAATTATTTATGGATGGACACCTAAATGTTGGACAGGCAGGGAACAGAACCCCAAAACCTGCCCCGAATCCAAAATCCCAGCTTGGAATTGGTTTCACCTCCCTCCTTTTTTTAGGGAGGAATTTTTTTTCTGCTGGCTCCGCCGTCTCCACCAGGTTTTTCCTTCCCTTTTCCACTGGGTAATATTGGATTAACCCACTTTCCTGGGAGCTGGATTTGCATAATCCCCCCTGCGAGCAGGGATGTGGGAGCGGCTGCTGCTCCGGAGCAAACGATGCTCCGAGAAACCTCGGAGGCAAAGGGAAGGGCAGAAATATCCCAGCTTGGATTTTCATCCCCACAAATCCCCCATTTCTTCCAGGGGTTTTTACCACTCCTTCCTTCTTGCTCCTTTCCCAGGAAGTTTCCCAGTTTTGGGAAGTTGGGTTTTTGGTGGAGGATCTCAGGATTTCCCCAATTCATTCCTGATTTTAAGGGTTTTTTTCCTGTTTTTCTCCCTGTCTTGCCTCACTCCCGGGCTTTTTCAGCTTCCCGAAGCTCCAGTGGCAGCTTCAGGGTGTTGGAGGTGATGGATGGATCTGGGAGAGCCGGGGAGGAGCCTCTGGAGGTGTGGGTTCCGTTTATTCCGCCCGTAAATCACGGGAATGTGGCTCCGGAGCGCTGGATTGGGGTCACGCCTGGCTCCTCGTTCCCGTGATTTATTGGACAGGGAGCAGAGGGAGCTCCTGTAGTCTGAGGGATCTGAGCTGCTCCAGGGGAGGGAAGGGGCAGGGAAAAGGGGGAGAGAGGAGGAAAAGTCAATGGCAGCGCTTTGGTGGGGAGTGGGGTTGGGAATAACCCCCAGGATGGATCCCGTGGGATGGATCCATAACCCCTGGGATGGATTCGTAACCCACGGGATGGATCCATAACCCACAGGGTACATCCATAACCCCTGGGATGGATCCGTAATCCATGGGACAGATCCATAATCCTTAGGATGGATCCATAACCCATGGGATGGATCCATAACCTGTGGGATAGACCCATAACCCACAGGGTACATCCATAACCCCTGGGATGGATCCCTAAGCCCTGGGACAGATCCATAACCCACAGGATACATCTGCAACCCCTGGGATGGATCCTTAACCTGTGGGGTGGATCCACAACCCACAGGATGGATCCATAACCCCTGGGACAGATCCATAACCCGTGGGATAGATCCCTAACCCACATGGTACATCCATAACACCTGGGATGGATCCATAACCCCTGGGATGAATCCATAACCCATGGAACGGATCCATAACCTGTGGGATAGACCCATAACCCACAGGGTACATCCATAACACCTGGGATGGATGCATAACCTGTGGGATAAATCCATAACACATGGGATGGATCCATAACCCACATGGTACATCCATAACCCACAGGATGGATCCGTAACCCCTGGGATGAATCCATAACCCCTGGGGTGGATGCATAACCTGTGGGATAAATCCATAACCTGTGGGATGAAACTATAACCCATGGGATGGATCCATAACCCCTGGGATGAATCCATAACACATGGGATGGATCCATAGTTCTTGGGATGGATCTGTAACCCCTGGAATGTATCCATAAGCCCTGGGATAGATCCATAACCCACAGGGTACAACTATAACCCATGCAACAGATCCATAACCCATGGGATGTATCCATAACCCCTGGGATGGATCCATAACCCACAGGATACAACTATAACCCTTGGGATGGATCCATAACCCATGGCATAGATCCATAACTCCAGTGATAGATCCATAACTCCCGGGTGGGTGATCCCATTGGGATCTGTGCACTCCAAGGCTGAGGAACCTCATCCCATGGGAGAAACTCCATGGAGAAACCCCACACTGCAACCAGCACCCACAATTCCAGCAATTCCCCTGGATTCCCCACGGATGAGGGACAGACAGGGACAACCCTTTCCTCCAGCTGGGAAACCCCTCAGCTGCTGGAACGCCGCCGATTTCAGCATTTCCGGGATGAGCAGAGGGAATTTTTCCCAGAATAAACAGGAACACATCCCGCAGGCGGAGGCGTTAATTAACATCCAACACTCCCAACACCTCTGCAAGGTGTGATGTTCCCGGGAACAGGTGTGAACACGGATCTGCACCTGGAGAGCTCCTGAGAAAGCCTTGGCAGGAGATGGGGTGGCAGAATCCACTCGGAATGAGGCTGGGAACACCTGGAGCTGTTCCTTGGTCCCAGTGCAGGCATCTCTGGGGTTGCACCAGATTTGTGTGGTTGGTTCCAGGATGGGAACTGGGAAAATTACTTCTTTTCCCAGTGGAGCTCAGGAAAAATATCAGGGAAACAGGAGAGGGAGGGGAATTCCTTGGAGGCTCCAATCTGGTTCCATGCAGCAGGAAAGGAAGTAGAGCTGGATTGGGCTGGGCTCAGAACATGGGAATTTGGGAATTGCAAATGGGGTTTGGTGGATCTGAAGTGTCAGACCAGTGCCAGGCATCATTCCCTGGTGCTGTGTGGGATTCTTGGGATGTCTGGGAGTGAAGGGTAGGAATGGAAGGGAGCCCACAGAGCTCTGCCTCCATTAATTAGAGTTTGGTGCTCAGGGCAATTAGTGAGAAGGGAATGAACTGGAGCTGGGATTGCTGGGAGCAGGGCCCTGGCATTGCTCCTGGTAGTATCCCCGGAGTATGGGAATTGCTCTGTGTAGTATCCCTGGAGTATGGGAAAAACTAAAACCAAGAGTTTTCCATGATAATGAGTTTTTCCCATTGGTTGTGATTCTCTGGGGAATGGGTGAGGGAGGCAGGAAAAAACCTAAATTCTGAGTTTTCCAGGATAACAAATTTTCCTGTTTGCTTCTCCAGGGAATGGGCAGGAAAATCCTAAATCTGGAGTTTTCCAGGATAGAGTTTTCCTGGTTGATTCTCCAGGGAATGAGCAGGAAAAAGTGAAACCAGGAGTTTTCCAGGATGAGTTTTTTCCTGTTGATTCTTCAAGGAATGGGCAGGAAAACCCTAAATCTGGAATTTTCCAGGATAAAGCATTTTCCTGGTTGATTCTCTGGGGTATGGGAAGGAAAAGCCTAAATCAGGAGTTTTCCAGGATAATGAGCTCTTGCCATTGCTGTGATTCTCCAGGGAATGGACAGGAAAAAACCTAAATTTGGAGTTTTCCAGGATAACAAATTTTTCCCAGTTGATTCTCCAGGGAATGGCCAGGAGAATCCTAAATCTGGAGTTTTTCAGGATGAGGAATTTTTCCCAATGTTGTGATTCTCCAGGAAATGGGTAGAAAAATCCTAAATTTGGAGTTTTCCAGGATAAAGCATTTTCCTGGTTGATTCTCTAGGATATGGGAAGGAAAAACCTAAATTCGGAGTTTTCCAGGGTAACAAGTTTTTCTCAGCTGATTCTCCAGGGAATGACCAGGAAAATCCTAAATCTGGAGTTTTCCAGGATGAGGAATTTTCCCCAACCTTGTGATTCTCCAGGAAATGGGTAGGAAAAACCTAAATCTGGAGTTTTCCAGGATAATGAGTTTTCCTGGTTGGTTCTCCAGGAAATGGCCAGGGAAAAAAACTAAATCTGGGGTTTTCCAGGATAACAAGTTTTTCCCAGTTGATCTTCCAGGGAATGGGTAAGAAAATCCTAAATGTGGAGTTTTCAAGGATAAGGAGTTTTCCTGGTGGCTCTGACGTGGACACTGCACCCCCTCCCTCTTCCCCCTTAACACTGGGAGTGCTGCAGCCGCTCCAGGGAATTTTCCCTCTTTCCAGAGCCATTTCCATTTGCTTGGAGAAAGGGAATCCATCGATCCATCCTCGGGACATGGAGCCTGGATCAGATCCCAATTCCGGCCCTTTCATCCCACATCCATCACTTCCCGATGATTTTGGGTCCTTTGGGCATCCTGATGGGAGGCTCCGGAGATTTTAATGGATTTTGGGAACAGCAAATGTTCATTTTAATGGATTTTGGGAATTGTTCGGGTCACTGTGGAGGGGAGGGAGTTTTGTTAGGAATGAGATTTTTCCTGAGATTTATGAATAAGGAAGCAGCGCCTGGAATGTGTTGCTGTGCCCCTTTCCCCAAAATTCCTGGATGTGGAGACATCCACTGGGATGGGAACCAAGGAATGCTGCCCAATTATCCTCCTTTTTTGATTCCCAGCAGGAAGTGTTGGGCTGCAAATTGTATGGAGCTTCTCCTCCCAAAAAATTCCTCCGGGCCTGGATAAAAGGCTGGAATTAGGGCTGATCCCTGGAGAGACAGAATTCCTGATGAGCCTTTTCCTGGAATTCCCTGGAATTCCCTCAGGATTGGAAGCGGCTCTTCCAATCCTCAGGGAATGCGAGCATTCCCAGAGGGTGATTCCAGCTCCCCTTGGATGGGGCAGAATTTGGACCTACATCTGTCCAGATGTGCTGGGAAAATCCCAAAGCTGCAAACTCCCAATCCGTGGGTGCCACCTCCACCATTCCCGGCACTTCCCACCCTAAAAGAATCCCTAAAATACCTTTGGATTTGGATTCCTTCTCCATCCCGGAGTGACTCCCAGGTTTCTCCTCAAACCCGAAGAAAAGTCATGGAAAATCCTTGGAAACTTCCCTGGAAACTTCCCAAGGCCAAAGACTTTCAACTCCCATCATTTTTTCCACTTTTCTTTATCCCACATCCGAGCCAGGGTGGAATTTCTTTCCCATAAAAGCCTCAGCCTGGGATAATAAACCAGAAGTGTTTTTTTAGTGGTGGATTTTTTTTCCTCCTTTTCCACCACTTTTTGCCACAAAAAAGTGGGAAAAAAGGAAGTGGAGAATAATGGCAGGATTTTGGCCAAGTGTTGTGTGGGGATTCGGGGTTTTTTCCTTGGGAAATGTTGAATTTGAGGATTAAATCCCAAAATCATCTTCTGTTGTTCCTGGTTTATTTTAAAAAATGGGAATTTTCACTCTCTGCTGGAAGCTGGTTTAGCCCCAAAATTCCCATTTCCCTCCATATTTTTCCACTAAAACTCCTCAAAAGCAGGGAAGATAAATCCAGAGGCATTGGGAGGCATAGGGAATAGAATCCTAAAAAAAGCCACTTTCCATTTAAAAAATTACAATTCCCAGCTGGAAAATGGAATAACGGGATGGAAAACGTGGATTTTGATTTCACCTCAGCAGGGGCATCATAAATCCATAAATTCCAAGATGAAAGACACTTGGATTCTATGGATAAATATGGAAATTATTATATAATAAAAACAAAAATTAAAATAAAAACAAAAACAAAATTCCAATGTAAGTATTTAAATGCACCACATAAAATATTTAACTAAATGTATTTACAGCATTTAATGCAGATTAAAATTCAAATTAATTTATTCAGATCTAAATAAGGACCAAAATATAAAAAATTATATCAAAATGCAAATAAATCTATTAAAATCTAAATAAATACATTCAAATTTAAACAAATCTATTCAAATAGAAATCAATTTATTCAAATTCTCGGAATGAAAACCCTTTGAAATATTCCAAAAAGGGCCAAAAATTCCCAGATTTGGGACACTGGGGTTGTTTCCCGCAGGTCACTGATGGTGGCACCATCAAGCAGAAGATCTTCACCTTCGATGCCATGTTTTCCACCAACTTTTCCCAGATGGAAAACTACAGGAAGAGGGAAGACCTCGTTTACCAATCCACCGTGCGGTGAGTCCTTTGTTCCTATCAATTAAAATTTTTGGGAATTTTTTTCCCTATTTTTGGCACCATTGAAAGGATTCCAGCAGAAACCACGCCCCATCCAAGCGTTGTTCCCGTTTTCCTGATGATTCTCAGGGGAAAAGTGGGAAAAATGAGGATTTTTAGAGGTGGGAATGGGCAGAGAAATCCAAAGCTTGGGAAAATTGGGAAAAACAGATCCGGATTTATTTATAAAACAGGCATGGGAGCATCTCCTTGCTTTTATTCCAAGTGGGAATCACTTCCAGAATTCCAGGTTTATTCCTGATTCCACACCTGCTCCATTCCCGGTACTCTAAAACCAACTCTGGAACTTGGAAAAAAGATCAGGAGAGGCTTCATCCAAGGGGAAAAAACTGGGATGAAATTTCCCTTCCTCACAGTTTCTTTCCAGCTTTGTTTCCTCTAGAAATGAGAATTTCCTGATTGGATTTTCCCAGCTCATTTTTCCTGGAATGGGGGGTAAGAAAACTGGGATTTCCTCCAATCTCAGAAGGTTTTCCCACCTGGAAATATCCGGAATGGCCTGGGAAGGGCTGGGCCGGGCTCATCCCATGGGATGAGCTGGTGGGAAGTGGGAAATCGTCTCCAATCATTTGGGATTAATTTGGGAATTTTTGGGTGTTTTTTGCCAGTTTTCCCTGCTACGTTTGGAGTTGGTTTTTATCCTTAAGGAAAAGAGCGGCTGTGTGGGAATGAACGTGGATTTAGAGTGGGAAAAGGGTGGGAAAATGGGGCTGGGGAGGGGATATTATGGGATGGATCAGGAGGATACTCAGGCCCTGCTCAGGAGAGGCCCAGGAGGGGTTTGGGATGCTCAGGGGAGTCAGGAGAAACTCAGGGATTACTCCGGGAATGCTCCAGGAACACTCTGGAGATGTTCAGGGTGCCTGGGGGGCCACTCAGAGGATACTCCGGGGTCACTCAGAGGTTACTCCAAGGTTACTCAGAGGATACTCCAGAGATGTTCAGGAGAAGCTCAGAATGCTCACGTGGATGTTCAGGTAGGTCAGGAGGTACTCCAAGGTTTCTCAGAGGAGTCAGATGATGCTTGGGATACTCAAGGGTTACTCAGAGGATGCTCAGGGGATGTTCTGGTGATGTTCCAAGGATGCTCCAAGGATGTTCCAGGGATCCTCAAGGGATACTCCAGGGATTCTTGAGATACTCTGGAGATGCTCCCGGGATGCTCCAGAGTTGCTCCATCCCTGTTTTTTTTTCCCTGGATCTTCGGAGCTGCTCCTTGGATGCTGAACGCATTCCTGACTCCTGTGTGGAGAAGGTTTTGGCAGCTCCAGGCAGGAATTTCACATCCCTGACTCCAGAGCTGTAAATCCAGCTGTAAATCCAGTGGTTCCCTTGGGATTTAGCCGTCGCTTGCCTCCAGATGGAAAAATCAGGGAATTAAAGTGGATTAAAACATTCCCTGTGTGTGGAATGAAGGATCAGGAGCACCCCTGGAGCAGGAACGAGGATTGAAATATTCCATGGAATGAGGGATCAGGAGAATCCCTGGATCAGGAGCAAGGGTCAAACATTCCATGGAATGAGGGACTGGGGAATCCTGTAGCAGGAACAAGCATCAAACATTCCATGGAATGAGGGACTGGATACGCCCTGGAACAGGAACAAGGATTAAAACATACAATGGAATGAGGGATCAGGAGAATCCCTGGACCAGACACAAGGATCAAACATTCCCTGCTCATGGCATGAGAAACTGGGATAATCCCTGGAGCAGGAACAAGAATCAAACATTCCCTGCTCGTGGAACGGGGGATCAGAAGCATCCCTGGAGAAGGAGAACAAGGAATCAACCATTCCCTGCTCATGGAATATTTCCCTGACCTAATGAGGAAATGCTCCCACTTTTCCTGGCTCCAGCTCTGTTTTCCTCCCTTTCTCCACATGTTGTAGAACAAACGGAATTTGGGAGCAGAAAATTCCCCCACCCCAGCACCAGGCACTTGAAAGCCTTGGGAATGTCTGAGAAATCGGGCATGGAGCTGGGAGATGTCGGCAGGAAAATGGTTTTCATGGCATGGCCTTTTCTTTCCAAGGAAAATGAGCCAGCCTGAGGAGATCATTCCCAGAGCCTGTTTTCCCAGTCATTGGAATTTTTTGGGAAGGTCCCTCTGGATTTTGGGCTCTCCCAAAGAATTGGGGCAAACCCAAGAAGGGTTTGGGGATGGAGAAAGCATTTCCCAATCCAGGTTTTTGCTCCTGTTCATTCTCCCTTTCTTCTTCCATCTATTTGTTCTCTTTTTTTGGGAATCTTTGTCATGGTTCAGGCACAGCTGGAGCCATCCCAAGGAACTTTATCCCAGGAGGAGGCGTCCTTATCAGTGTTACCCTGGTACTTATCAGCATTATCCCAGTCCTTACCAGCGTTTTCCCGGGCAGAATTATCCCGGGAGAATCCGGCCACTTCTGCATTTTCCCGGTTTCTTATCAGCGTTTTCCCACATGGAACCATCCTTATCAGCTTTTTCCCGGGTGGAGTCAGCTTTATCAGCGTTTTCCTGCTCATGATCAGGGTTATCCCTGGAGGAACCATCCCAGAGAAGTTATCCTGGGAGAAGCCGGCCATATCTGCATTTTCCCGGTTCCTTATCAGCCTTTTCCCGCTCCTTATCAGCGTTTTCCCGGCCTTATCAGCGTGGCCCAGGGGCTCCAGCGCTGCCTCTTTCCATCCTGGCTCTGTGCCATGAAGAGCAAAGCTGGGAGAGACCCAATCCTTCCAATCCCATTGTTTTTTTTTTCTTTCCCTTGATTAAAATCCCACCCTCATTAGGAATTCCCAAATCCCTTTGTCCCTGTATTTTCAACTCCAGGATGTGCCAGGGAGCGTTTGCCTTTCCAGGGCCAGTTGTTCCCTGTCTCCCATCCTTGGGAATTCCAAACTGAGCCTGCCAGGCCCCAAAATCCGCATGCAAATCCAAAAAATTCCTTCCAAAAGGGCTGGAGCGGGATCGGAGCTGCTCCGAAGTGCTGCTGACGGGAGATTCCCGATCCGTGCGTGGATAATCGGAGCCTGGAACAGATGGTGGAGGCTTGGTGGGAAGCGTTGTATCCATGGAAAGGAGGGAATGTTCACTTCCAGGAGGATCTTTGGAGCGGGAAGGCAGCCAGGGGCTGGGAGAAGGGAAAAGCGGAGCTGGAATCCCCCCAGAAGGGAAAATTCCTCTGAGTGGGATTTTTAACCGGGGTGCTCCATGAGGGAATTGCTCCCATCCATATGGGATGGGTGAGGTGGGATGAGGCTGACAGAGAGGAGGGATGGATCTCCTGGAAGAGGGAATGCTGCCAGGTGGAGAGGAGAGATGGGTCTCCTGGAAGAGGGAATGCTGCCAGCCAGAAGATGGGATGGATTTCTTGGAAGAGGGAATGAAGGAATGCTGCCAGGTAGAAGGTGGGATGGATCTCCTGGAAGAAGGAATGCTGTCAGCCAGAGAGCATGGATGGATCTCCTGGAAGAGGGAATGCTGCCAGCCAGAGAGGAGGAATGGATTTCCTGGAAGAAGGAATGCTGCCAGGTAGAAGGTGGGATGGATCTCCTGGAAGAGGGAATGCTGCCAGCCAGAAGACAGGATGGACCCCTGGAAGAGGGAATGTTGCCAGCAGGAGAGGTGGGATGGATCTCCTGGAAGAGGAAACATCACCATCCAGAGGGTGGGATGGATCTCCTGGAAGAGGGAATGCTGCCGACAGGAAGATGGGATGGACCTCCTGGAAGAGGGAATGCTGCCAACCAGAGAGGAGGAATAGATCTCCTGGAAGAGGGAATGCTGCCATCAAGAAGATCGGATGGATCTCCTGGAAGAGGGAATGAAGGAATGCTGCCAGGTAGAAGATGGGATGAATCTCCAGGAAGAGGGAATGCTGCCGGCCAGAGAGGTGGGATGGATCCCTGGAAGAGGGAATGCTGCCAGGTAGAAGATGGGATGGATCTCCTGGAAGAGGGAATGTTGCCAGCCAGAGAGGTGGGATGGATCCCTGGAAGAGGGAATGCTGCCAGGTGGAAAGTGGGATGGTGCTGGAATGCTCTTCTCCACCACAGAGGGATGGCTGTGCCAGCTGGAAAGGTGGAATGTTGCTGGAAAAGCAGGATGAGGCTTCTGGATGGTGGGGTGGGATTATGGTCCCAATTGGAGGGGTGGGATGCTTCCAGTGAGAGAAATAGGATAATGACAACTGGAAATGTGGGATGTTTCCAGCTGGAGAAGTGGGATGATGCTTCTGACTGGAAAGGTGGGATGTCTCCAAGCAGTGAGGTGGGATGATGCCGACTGGAGAGGTGGGATAATGCTTCTGACTGGAAAGGTGGGATGCTTCCAACCATTGAGGTGGGATGATGGTCCTGACTGGAAATGTGGGATGCTTCCACCTGGAGAAGTGGGATGATGCTTCTGACGGAAAAGTGGGATGTTCCCAGGTGGTGAGGTGGGATGATGCCAACTGGAAAGGCGGGATGCCACCATTCAGTGAGGTGGGATAACGCTTCCAACTGGAAAGGCCGGATGTTTCCAGCCATCGCGGTGGGATGATGGTCCTGACTGAAAAGGTGGGATATTTCCTGCTGGAGAGGTGGGATAGCCCTTCCGACTGGAAATATGGGATGTTTCCAGCTGGAGAAGTGGGATCATGCTTCTGACTGCAAAGGCGGGATGTCTCCAGGCAGTGAGGTGGGTGGGATGATTCCAGTTGGAGAGGTGGGATGATGCTTCCGACTGGAAAGGCCTGATGTTCCCAGGTGGTGAAGTGGGATGATGCCAACTGGAAATGTGGGATGCTTCCTACTGGAGAGGCAGGATGCTGCCATCCAGTGAGGTGGGATAACGCTTCTGACCGGAAAGGTGGGATGCTTCCATGCAGTGAGGTGGGATAACATTGCCAACTGGAAATGTGGGATGTTTCCAGATGGAGAAGTTGGCATGGTGCTTCCAGCCAGGGAGGTGGGATGTCACAGACCAGCAAAGAGGGATGGGACCAGCTGGAGAGGTGGGATGATGCTGCCTGGAAATGTGGGATGCTCCCAGCTGGAGAGGCAGGAGGAGATATTGGCTGGAAAGGCAGGATGCTCCCAGCTGGAGAGGCGGGACGGTGCCGCCATCTGGGAAGGTGGGATGGTGCCAACTGGCACTGTGGGGTGGGATGGCGCCGGCTGGAAAGGTGGGATGATGCCGGCTGGTGAGGCGGATGGTGCTGCTGAATGGAAAAGTGGGATTCTGAGGACCAGAAAAGTGGGATTCTGAGGATCAACAAGGTGGGATGCTGAGGACAAAAAAGGTGATTCTGAGGAGCAGAAAGGGGGGATGATGAAGATAAGAAAGGTGGCACAGTGAGGACCGGAAAAGTGGGATTCTGGGGATCAGAACTGTGGGATGCTGAGGAGCACAAAGAGGGGGACGGTGAGGACCAGAAAAGTGGGATGCTGAGGATCAGAAACGTGGGATACTGAGGACCACAAAGGTGGGATGGTGAGGATTAGAAAGGTGGGATTCTGGGGATCAGAAAAGTGGGATACAAAGGAGCAGAAAGGTGGGAATCTGTGGATCAGAAAAGTGGGATGCTGAGGAGCAGAAAGGTGGGATTCTGAGGAGCAGAAAGGTGGGATGGTGAGGGCTAGAAAGGTGGGATTATGGGGAGCAGAAAGGTGGATACTGAGGACCACAAAGGTGCATGGTGAGGATTAGAAAGGTGGGATTCTGGGGTTCAGAATTGTGAATGCTGAGGAGCAGAACTGTGGGATATAAAGGAGCAGAAAAGTGGAATTCTGAGGAGCAGAAAGGTGGGATGGTGAGGATTAGAAAGGTGGAATTCTGGGGATCAGAACTGTGGGATGTTGAGGAGCAGAAAGGTGGGATGGTGAGGACTAGAAAGGTGGGATTCTGGGGAGCAGAAAGGTGGGGTGCTGCTGGCTAGGGAGCCGGGATGCTGCCCATCAGCCAAGTGGCCCCTGTGCAGTCTCCCAAGCTTTCCCAGCTCCAGCAGCACGGATCCTTTGGCACAACTCCTCCTCTCCTGTTTTTCCCAAGTCTATCTAAAGCCTCCAGACAAAAGGTGGACCGATAAGCGCTCCGGGTTCACTGGGAATTTGGGATTTGCTGTGCTGGGGTGGCCTGGCAGGGCCAGGGTCAAGGTTTCCCATTGGCATCCGCGGGCAGCCGATGCCTGTGGCCATGGATTTGTGCTCCATCCACGTCTCCTTCCAATAACGCAATTCCTTCCCCTCGGAGGAGCTGTGAGTGCCGGGGAACTCCGGCTGCTAAAGCATTCCTTAGCTCCTCCCGCAGCCTTTGGAGTTATTAAGAGTTTATTGATCCCTGTCCAACGCCGCTCTATCCGGGTGCCGATCGATGAATCCCACGGGAAAACGGGGTGGGGATGGAGTGGTGAGCGCTGTCCCTCCTCCGCAGCCTTCCCGAGGTCCGGATCTCGGACAACGGTCCCTACGAGTGCCACGTGGGGATCTACGACCGAGCCACGCGGGAGAAGGTGGTGCTGGCCTCCGGGAACGTGTTCCTGAATGTGATGGGTGAGTGCTGGGATCGGGATAGAGGGAAAACACTGCGGGGTCACAGGGTGCAGGAACAGGAGGGATTGGGATCGTTGTGCCATCCTCGGGGGTAGGAATAGGGGTGGGGATGGGGATGGGGATGGGATGAGATGGGATGGGGACAAGGATGGGGATGAGATGGGGATGGGATTGGATGGAATGAGGATGGAATGAAGATTGGATGGGATGGGATGGGATGGGATGGGATGGGATGGGATGGGATGGGATGGGATGGGATGGGATGGGATGGGA
>JAWWEX010000084.1:1600406-1627506 GCA_035583215.1 Arremon brunneinucha | reverse complement strand
TGGAAATGGGGACAGGAATGGGGATAGGGATGGAATGTGGATGTGATGGGGACAATGACAGGGATGGGGACAATGACAGGGATGGGGACATGGACAGGGATGGGGAATGGGATAGGGACATGGACAGGGATGGAGATGAGGGTGACGATGGTGTGGGGAGAGGGATGAGGATGCCTATGGGGATGGGAAGGAAGATGGGGATGGGACATGGATAGAGATAGGGACAGAGAATAGACTGAGGGTAGGAACAGGAATGGGAGAAAAGCTGGGCATGGGAATGGGAGCAAGGATGAGGATGGCGATGAAAATGGGGATGGGCGTGAAGATAAAGGATGAGGATGGGATGGGGGTTGTTGAGGACTCCACGCTGACCTCCTGGCTCTGCCCCTGCAGCTCCCCCAACGTCCATCTCGGTGCTGGCCGCGGACACCCCAGCGCCCTTCAGCCGCTACCAGGCGCAGAACTTCACCCTGGTGTGCGTGGTGTCCGGCGGGAAGCCCGCGCCCCTGGTGAGCTCCTGGCGGGATCATCCCTCCCACTGGCACATGGAATAACCCAACACCTCCTCTGGAAAACCCGCCAGATCCTTGTGCTCTTCTATCAGGCCAAACACACTCCCCAAATTCCATCTTTCCATGGGGACCATGGGATTTGGGAGTGGGGAAAGGATCAAACCTTCAGGATTCAGGAACAGGGAACCAACCAGACCTTTGGGATTTGGGAGCAGGGAACAAACCAAATCTTTGGGACTGGGGAGCATGGAATGAACCAAACCTTCAGGATTTGGGAGTGGAGAATGAACCAAACCTTTGGGATTTGGGAGAGAATGAACAAAACTTTTGGGATTTGGGAGAGAATGAACCAAACCTTCAGGCTTTGGGAGTGGGGAAAGGACGAAACCTTCAGGATCTGGGAAAGAATGAACCAAACCTTCAGGATTTGGGAGTGGGGAGAGGATCAAACCTTTGAGATTTGTGAGAGAATGAACCAAACTTTT
The DNA here is from genome assembly GCA_035583215.1 of Arremon brunneinucha. Classification (NCBI taxonomy): domain Eukaryota; kingdom Metazoa; phylum Chordata; class Aves; order Passeriformes; family Passerellidae; genus Arremon; species Arremon brunneinucha. The sequence goes on along the minus strand of JAWWEX010000084.1, from coordinate 1,626,509 downwards.
CGGATTTGGGAGAGAATGAACCAAACCTTTGGGATTTGGGAGAGAATGAACTAAACCTTCAGGATTTAGGAGTATAGAATGAACCAAACCTTTGGGATTTGGGAGTGGAGAAAGGACCAAACTTCTGGAATTTGGGAGATAATGAACCAAATCTTCAGGATTTGGGAGGGGAGAATGAACCAAACCTTGGGGATTTGGGAGTGGGAAAAGGACCGCGGGTTCCATCCAACGGGATGCTGAGGACACCCCCACCACACTCATTGTCCCCTTTGTCCCCTCCAGGTGTACTTCAAGCGGGACGGGGAGCCCATCGAGGCCACCCCGCTGCCGGAGCCGCCGGCCGGCGCCAGCAGCTGGGCCCCGCGCAGCCTCCTGCACCGCGACCTGGACGACACCAAGGTGCCGAAATCCCTGGCGGCCGACGGCGAGCTGGGAATGGGGAACCCCTTTCCCACGGCAGATCCGCCGCGGGGGCTGGCGGCCGAGCGGGATTCGGTGACGGAAACCATTCCCGAGACGGTTGTGAGCCGGGAATTCCCGCGCTGGGTGCACATGGCCGAGCCCATCTATTACTTCCGGCACACGCACGCGCCCGTCAGCGATGGCACCGTCGAGGCCAGGGCCACCCTCACGTGGACCCTGAACCCCCAAATCGACAACGAGGCCCTCTTCAGCTGCGAGGTCAAGCACCCGGCCCTCTCCATGCCCATGCAGTCTGAGGTCACGCTAGGTAAGTCGACGGATTTGGGGCTTTTCCTGGGTTATAGGCACTTTTGTTCCTTTTGCTGGATTTTTTTTCTTTTTTTTTTTGGTTTTTCTCTTTTTAATTTTTGGACTTTCTCTCAATTTTTTGGCCTTTCCTTCCAATTTTTGTCTTTCCACTCATTTTTGGTCTTTTTAATTTTTTTTCCCACTATTTTTGGCCTGTTTTCCTTTTTTTCCCTTGCTTTTTCCTTTTTGTTTCTTTGCTTTCCTCTCCACTTCTGGGTTTTTAATTTTTTTTCTTTTTTCTCTATTTTTTCCTTTTTAAAAAATTTTTGGTTTCTTTTTTTCTTTTTTTTTGTTTTATTTTTGGCTCCTTTTAATTTTTTCATTTCTGACTTCTTTTTTTCTTTTTTTTTGGCACTTCCCCCCCCATTTTTCTGGAATTTTCCAGAGGATTTTGCTTTCTATTTTAATTCCACATGTTTTGCTTCCCTTGCACCCATTTGCTCTCTCCTTTTGTCTTTTTCCTTTTCTTCTGGGGGCCTTTAGGCATGCATGGGGATCCCATGGGGCTGCATTGGGATAGAGGTGGTGATGCCAAGGCTCCACAATTCTTGCAATGAAAGGAGGGAATCTGGGATGTCCATCAGGCAGGAGAAGAGATTTTCCAGGTGTTTATGGCCCCCCATCCATGGGCAGTGTTTAGGGTGGAATTTGCTGGGATAAAAAAGGATTTTTGGGAATCTGTGTCAGGACGAGCAGGAAGAGGGTGTTGGAGCTGCGGATGGAGCTGTCACTTCCATCCCAATCCCAGGAGATCCAAGGACATCCCATGACATTTATTGGCTGCCACAAAGCTCATCCCAGTGGGAATTGCCAGGGAGGGGAATTCCCGAGCTGGCTCCTGCCCATGAAGCTGTGACAGGTTGATGGGATTGAAGCCAGGGAATTTGGCTCCCCACATTCCCAGGCTCCTGGAAGAGCAGAAGCTCCTCAGGTGACCGTGGGATCCACGGGTCCATCACCACCCCTCACCCTGCCTGAGGCTCCCCTCCCTTCTCCTGGCTCCTGCTGGAAGAGGCTGAGCTCTCCATGGGGTTTTCCAGCCTCAGGACACTCCTCTGGAAAGGCTCTCCCAGCCTCCAGCCAGGTGGAGCAGCCTGGGCTTTGCTCCAGGCCAAGTGGAGCACTTGGCTCCTCATCATCTCCTGGAGAGCTTCTCCTTGGCTTCCCGACATCTTTGCACTAAATCTCTTCCCCAGCATCCAAAACGTACGGAAATCCTGCATTTTCCCACTTCCTGGAGCTCTTTGGGTTTAGATCCAAGGTTAAAACCTCGTGGCTTTGCTGCTCTAGCCCAGGAGGTCCAAGACCTGGATTGACAAAGCTCAGCCCACATTGTCCTCAAATCCAGGACTCTCCTCATCCCTGGGGGTGTCCCTGCAGCTCCTTGGATGTCCATCCACTCCCGATTTTTGGGAACCATCCCAGCAGATCCCCTTAACCCTTCCCTACATCCACAGTATAAATACACACTATGGGTATATATATAAAATATAGATTCCCAATAAAAGAGAAGATATTCCCAATAAAAGCTGCATTAAACCCAACACCAACCCAAAATCTGCCTTTTGGTCCCAATCAGGGTGTGGTGGGATCACCTTCAGCGCATCCCACCTGGTCCGGCTCCAGAGGGCCACATCCCACATGGAAAGAGCAGTCCATGGTCTCAGTGTCCAGGCAGAGCATCCTGGGGCAGGGATGGCCATTCCAAGGGATTCCTACGTCCTCCACCACAGCTCTCTGGTGGCTCTTTGTTCCTCTGTGTCCTGCTGGGGTCACGTCCAGGTTCATTTTGTCCCATTCATGACAAAGCTTGAATGGAAAAAGGTGACACATCCAAAGCGCAACCTCACTCCTGCCCATTTCCCCTTCTCCTTCCATGAAAGTCCAGGAAGTTCCTGGGATGTCCCATCCCACTTGTGGCCCAGCAGGGACATCCACACAGCCCCAGGTGGAAGCAGCAGCTGATCCTGTGGTGTCCCTCCATCCCAGTGGAGGAGCATTCCTGGTCTTGCATGGGAAAAGGCATTCCTGGTTTTTTCCATGCTCTCTTTGGGATTTTGTGCCAGTCAGGCTTTGGGGTCGTCTCCTGTGCTAACAGCACCTGGGTGAGACTCACCAAGGCCACATTTCTTGGGAATGCTCCTCTGAGGTGTCCATCTCCCTGCCTTCAAACCAACCCGATCCTTATTGGCCTTTTTTTCCCGAGCAGAGAAGGGTTTAGTTGTGAAATAACTCCTTGCCATCAATCCATCCCACCCCAGCCATCCATCAGCCTCACACTTCTCCCGTTCTCCCGCCTGGGGGTTCTTCCCTGCCTGTCCATCCGTCATTCCGGTGTCACTCAGCCCGGCCATCAGTCACGGAGCTGTCACCCCCCGGGCTGCCACCCCTCGCTGGGATCATCCATCAAAGCCTCGTTAACCCCTCCAAGGGCAGCCCCGGCACCAGGAATGTCGCTGACGGCTCCTCCTGTCCCCTTCCCGTGCAGTTGCTCCCAAGGGTCCGAAGATCACGATGACGCCGACGAGGGCGCGAGTGGGGGACACCGTGCGGATCCTGGTGCAGGGCTTCCAGGTCAGCATTCCCACGGCCACGGAGGCCAACAGACAGCCTTGATCCAAGGATGTGGGCTTGGCTTGGTGGCCTTGGTGGCATCACAGTGCCCACGTTGGGATGGGTTGGCCAAAGTTGTGGTTGTTCCACCCTGGAAGTGTCCAGGGACAGGGTGGGTGGGACTTGGAGCAATCTGGGGCAGTGAGAGGTGTCCCTGCCCATGGGATGGGGTGCGATGGGATGGGATGAGTTTAAAGGTCCTTTCTAACCCAAACTCAAACCTAAACCCGGACTCAGACCCAGACCATATTCAAACCCAAATCCAAACCCAAACCCAGATTTAGACTCAGACCCAGACCCAAACCCAAACTCAAATCCAGACCCAAACTCAAACCCAAATCCAAACCCAAACCCACACCCAAACCCAAACTCAGACCCAAATCTAAACTCAGACCTATACTCAAGCTCAGACCAAAAGTCAGACTCAAACCCAAACCCAGATTCAGACCCAGATCCACACCCAGACCCAAACTCAAGCTCAGACTCAAACCTAAACCCAAACTCAAACCCAGACCCAAGCTCAAGCTTAGACTCAAACCTAAACCCAACACCGGCTCCAAATCCAGCCCCAAGCCGGATGTGATGATTTCTTCTCCAGCTTTGCTCATCCCGCTCCCCTCTGCCCCCTCCCCTCTCCCTGCAGAACGAGGTGTTCCCGGAGCCGCTGTTCACGTGGACGCGCGTGGGGAGCCGGCTCCTGGACGGCAGCGCGGAGCACGACGGGAAGGAGCTGGTGCTGGAGCGGGTCCCGGCCGAGCTCAACGGCTCCATGTACCGCTGCACAGCCCAGAACCCGCTGGGCTCCACCGACACCCACACCCGCCTCATCGTCTTCGGTACGGCCACACCACGGCCCTGCTGTGCCCTCCGTGGGTCCCCATGAGGTGCCTTGTCCCTAAAATTGTATCTCTGCTCTTTGTTTCCCGCCAGAAAATCCAAATATTCCCAGAGGACCAGAAGACTCCAACGGTGAGTGGTGCTGGTGGCAGCGGGATTTCCATGGAGATGCTCCGGGAGGGAAGGGCTGTGCGGAGAGGGCCTGGCCTTGCCTTGGCCCCAGCCCTGGGCCACCTCTCCTTGTCTCACTCCAAACCCTCACCCATCTCTCCTTGCCTTGTCCCAAGCTCTTGCCCATCCTTCCTTGACTCATCCCAAGCCCTTTCTGATCTGTCCTTGCCTCATTCCAATCCCTTGCCCATCTCTACCTCACTCCAAGTCCTTTCCCCTCTCTACTCACCTCATTCCCAGCCCTAGCCTCATTCCCAGCCCTTTCCCCTCTCTCCTCACCTCACTCCAAGACCTTTCCCATCTCTCTTCACCTCATTCCAACACCTTGCCCATCTCTACCTCACTCCAAGTCCTTTCCCCTCTCTCCTTACCTCACTCCAAGCCCTTTCCGATCTCCTAGCCTCATTCCAAGCCCTTTCCCATCTCTCCTTGCCTCATTCCAAACCCTTTCCCATCTCTCCTCACCTCATTCCAGGCCTTTTCCCATCTCCTTGCCTCATTCCACATCCTTTCCCATCTCTTCTCATTCCCAGCTCTCTCCCGTGTCCTCAGGAACTTTCTCGCACCAAGAGGGACCCCGTGGACACTCCCACCCCATCCCTCACCTCCACCCAACCCCCAGGCCAAATTTTGGGGGGAGATCCCTTCCTAACCAGTGGTGCCCCTGTCCTGCTCTGAACCCCAGCACTGGGATGTGGCTCCATGAATTCCTGATCCCTTCTTCCTCCTCTTTAGGTTCACTTCCCGGCCACTGCGGCTTCAGATTCGTTTTGGCGCTCACCCTGACAGTGATCCTGGAGCTCACGTGAAGCTTCACCTCCTCCTCCTCCTCCTCCTCCTCTTCCTCCTCAGTGTCCGGCTCCTCCCGGCATTCCTGCCTCCAGCCATCGGGTCTCCCGCTCTTTTTTTTTTTCTATACTCTCGACTGTCTCGGTCTCTTTCCGTGTCTTGGCTTCCTCAGACGATTGAATTAAAGGGAAAAAGGAAAACCTCTTCTGGGAGAAGGTCGTAATTCGTGTTTTACCTGTGCTGGGATTCCCAGCTCTGTCTCAGGGTTCCCAGCTCTGTCTTGGGGTTCCCAGCACCATCTTGGGATTCCCAGTTGTGTGTCGGGGTTCCCAGCTCCATATTGGGGTTCCCAGTTGTGTGTCAGGGTTCCCAGTTCCATCTTGGTGTTCCCAGCTCTGTCTTGATGTTCCCAGCTCCATGTCAAGGTTCCCACCTCTGTCTTGGAGTTCCCAGCACTATCTTGGCATTCCCAGCTCCATCTCGGGGTTCCCAGCACCATCTAGAGGTTCCCAACATCATCTCAGTGTTCCCAGCTCCATCTCGGGCTCCCCAGCACCATCTCAGGGTTCCCAGGACCATCTAGAGGTTCCCAACATCATCTCAGTGTTCCCAGCTCCATCTTGGGGTTCCCAACATCATCGCAGTGTTCCCAGCTCCATCTCGGAGTTCCCAGTTCCATGCCGAGGTTTCCAGCTTTGTCTTGGGGTTCCCAGCTCCATGTTGGGATTCCCAGCTCCATTCCTGGGGTTTCCAGCTCCATCTCAAGGTTCCCACCTCCGTCTCGGGGTTCCCAGCATCATCTCAGTGTTCCCAGCTCCATGGTGGGGTTCCCAGCTTTGTCCCGGGGGCATTGCAAGGTCTTGGAAGGGGGAGCAGGAGAATTCAAAGATTCAAGGACCAAATTTTCCCTGGAAAAAAACCCACGTGCAGCATTCCCACTCTCCTGAGATGCTCCAGGCCTTGTGTCCCCAGGGTGAGGACCTGCACACGTCCCCAGCCCTCCTGAGGCTGCAGAGACTGTGCCAGGAGCCCGAAGTTGTGGATCACTGGGTTTATCCGGCGGGATTCCGGCTGTGCCGGGAGCCAGGGCCCGTGTGCGCCACTTGTCCCGGGCTGGCTGAGGAATGACAAGTGACAGGCGGCTCCCGACCCCAAATGTCAGTGCTCACACTTGAGCGGGCAGCGTGTCCCGTCCCCTCGTGGCCAGCTGTCCCCATGGAAACGGGCTGGATCCGGCCATTCCCACCGTGCCCCATCCCGGGATGGCATCAATCCCGCTGCACGATGGCCCCTGGCAAAATCCAGGTGGTTTTTCCACAAAATCCTGGAGGTTTTCCAGGCTTTTCCTCATTGTGGAGCACCCGCTGTGGGTTGGGATGTTCTGGGGGGAAAGATCCCAAGGATGGGGCTCTCCCAAGCCTTTTCCTCCGGGATCTCATAATCCTGGAGGATTATTTGGCAGCCATGTGGCGCCTCATCTTCCCAAAGCCCCACACGAGCGCTAAGCATCATTATCACCGTGATAATTAATTATTATTAAGCAGATTCCAGCCCTTCCCTGCTCCACTGCCAACCTCGCTGCTTTCCCAGCCTCGGAGGAGCTGAACGAACCCACAGCAGCTCCAAGTTCCTTCCCATACAAAATCCCAGAGTTTTACCCTTTGGATTGGGAGCAGTGGGATCAGGACTGGCTGGGACGTGTGGGAAGATCAGCAGTTCCACCTCCACCTCGAAGGAATGGCATCCAAACATCCCAATCCCATCAGATCCACTTCCACCCCAAAGGAATGGCATCCAAACATCCCAATCCCATCGGATCTGCTTCCACCCTGAAGGAATGGCATCCAAACATCCCAATCCCATCAGATCTGATTTCACCCCAAAGAAATGGCATCCAAACATCCCAATCCCATCGGATCTGCTTCCACCCCAAAGCAAAGGAATGGCATCCAAACATCCTGATCCCATCGGATCTGCGCTTCCACTCCACGGACATGAAGAAAATCTTCATTTTTTCAGAGGAAGCATCGTTTCTTCAGGAATTCTCCCCTGCCTCAGTTTCCCCCCACGTTCTGGAGAGCCCCTCCCATGGATCCTTCTGGCCTTCCTCATGGATCGGAGCCGCTCCAGCGGCCTCATCCCGCCCTAATTAAACAACCGCCAGGATTAAACAGCCATTAGGCCTCCCCGCTTGGAAAAACGAGCATTTCCAGCCGCCCGAAGCTCCATTTAAATGCAAATGTGGCGGGTTTAGCCCGGAACCGTGGAAATGAGGAACATTCCCGTGGAAACGAGGAGCAATTCCAGCGGCGGGGCCACCACGGGATCCGCTCGGTGCCACCCCGGGAGCGCTGGGACAGGAACGCCGGGCTGGGTGGGGCTGCATCCCAAACCCACCCCCCAAATTCAGGATGCTCTGGGAAGAATCCCTGGGAAAAGGGATGGATCTCCTGGCGTGGATGGATCGACCAGATGCTGAGACCTTCCAAGTGCCAGCACAGGCAGATGAGTGAGGGGATTTGGGAGTTTTTCCCCATTTTGGGGCAGAGCTGCTGCCTGTTTTCCTAAATTCCTGCCAAAACGAGGCACACAAAGGGATTCCATCCCAAAATCCCCCCCAAAGGGACCCATCCACGCTGTGCTGGACCCACCTTCCCCTCCCCATCCTCTCCCTGCAGGTAATCACACAGGACCCCAATTTCCCCCCCTTTTCCCCCATTCCCGATCCCGTTGTTGGAGGCGCCGGCAGTGAATAATGCAGAAGGAGGCTGGAGGGGAAAGGAGCGGCTCAGGTTGTTCCATTATTGATGAGAGCTGACAGATCCGCTCCTGACAACCTTCCGAGGAGATCTGATTAGCTCGGAAAAAAAAAAAAAAAAACAAAAACCACCGAAACCGCAGCGCCTTCGCGAGGAGCTGACGGCAGCTGAAAACCCCAAAGGAGCGGCGTTATCGACGTTCCCCAATTCCAGGGGACTTTCAAAAAGGGTTCGAGCAGATTGAGAAGAGGTAATTACGCTCAATTAGAGTCACAAGCGCCGAGACGTCAGCGCCGCTTCTCCCGCTCCCCTCGCACCGCAGGCCGGGGATAAACGGGGATTTATCCAACGGAATCCGTGGATTCTTTGGGATAGAGGGAACCGCGGGTGCTCCGGCCCTGCAGGAAAGTCAGCGGGAGCTTCGCTGGGCGCCTCCGCCGCCTCCCCCCTCATTGCCGGCTGGGTTCGCATGAATAATTCATCCTCATCCTCCTCCTCCCCGGCTCTCGAGTGCCGGGATCTTTGTAGATCCAACCGCGGGATGAAAGCCCCGGCAGGAGCGGTGGAGGGCCCGGGAGGTCGCGGCTGCCAGACCCTTTCCCAATTAGCCGAGCCCTGGAACGCGTGCCCAGACTCCACACGCGGCCCTCCTCCCTCAGCTCCGGCACCGCCCGGGCTTCCAGGCAGGAGAAATTCTCCTTTTCCCAACGTTTTGGCCAAACGGAGCCACTCAGGGGTGGATTTTGGGGCTCTGTCAGGATGGAGGAGAGGCTGGATGGTGCTGGTTTGGATGCGCGACACCACCCGTGCTCCAAAATCCATCTTTTAAGTGAAATATCTTCATTCTCCCAAGCTCTCCTGTGCTGCATTTCCCCACACGAGAGGACAGCATCCAAAATATTCCCCTAAGTATCTTAAATATCCTACATTAATTCTAAATAAAATATCCTAAATATCCTCCATTGGTGGATCCGTGTTCCCAGCAGGGACGAGCACAGGGATCCGAGTGCTGAAATATCGCGGGGGTCATTCCTGTGGTCCCTTTCCATCCTTTTCAGGGATATAAAAACATTTTTGGGTTTAGGACAGGATCCTCCAGCTGGAGGGTCAGGGGACTCAGCCCCATCCCCTCCACCACGGGAATTTCAGCCTTCCCGGGAATTTCAGCATCCCGGCCGGGGCAGGGGGACACCTCAGCACCCAGGGATGCCAGGGATGGTGGAGAACCTGCCCCGAGGGCGTTCAGAGGCTCCTTTCTATCCCAAAATCTTGAGAAGCAGCTGGTGGGATGAGGTTTGGGAAGCTGAGGACACCGGGAATGAATTCCTGAGCTCCCACCTCCCACTGGAGACCCCTGGCAAGGCCCCCTCGCTCCGCAACCACCCACGGGCTGGGACCCGCACACCCTCCACGTCCCCTGCGTTCATCCCTGAGGAAAATCCCACCGGACCGGGATGGAGCCAGCAGGGAGCGAGTCCCTGAGTGAACACAGGAGCTTCCACCCACGCCCAGCTTGGCTCTTTCTTCCCTCGTTTTTTTCCACCTCTCTGTGATGCTCCCCTGGGTCTGATCCCTTCGAGTTCCGCTCCCTTGGAAGCGATGCCATTCCCCCGGCTCCCGCCTTTCCCCCTCACCGTGTTCCTACTTTTGTCGTCTTGGGGACAAAAACTCCCCAAAATCTTCAGAATTCAGGCCAGCAGCACATCCACCACCAGCACCTTCCCCTGCCGTGCCTCAGTTTCCCCACGGTGACTCCGATCCCTGCAGCATCCCTCAGGAATCCCATCCCTTCCCATCCCGAATTTCTCCCTGCTTCTATTCCTTTCTCACTCCTCTCCTGGTGCCCACAGCTGAACTCCAGCCCCGATTTCCTGCCCAAACTCCCGGATTTTCCCCCTTCCCGACGCCCCCAGCTCCTTTTCCACCAGCTCCTCCTCCTTCCACGGAGGCCTCCGAGAGACCCCCCAAGCTCCGGGGCTCTTTCCCGTCAGCCCTCGTTAGGCAGCGCGCGGCAAGCGAGGGCCGCTGAATTAATTAATCACTGAATTAATTAATCACGGAATCAGCTGCTGAATTCGTCACCCGGCCGTGCCGCGGAGCAGCTGCTCGGCATCAGCCCAAAGGGCTCCGGGCTGCTGCTCCCTCCCTTTTCCGGGAGCACCGAGGGATGAGGAGCCTTCGCTGGGCACAACAACTTTTTCTCTTTTTCCCCTTTATTCGTTGCGTGACCCTTTTTAAAGCACCGCAGAGGAGCAGTAGCTCCCCGGGGATGTTTTTCCTGCCTTTATGCCCTTCCCCGAGCCTCTGTCTCCGTTTCCCAGGCCAACAGAGCCGGCCCTGGGCTGCACCTTTCCCTGGAGCCCAGCCCATCCCAAACATTCGCGGCTCCTCCGGAAGCCTCCTGCCAGCTCTGCCCGCTCAAAGTCACCTTGTCCCGGCCCGCCGCGCTCCGGCCTCTCCCGGCAAATCATTAATCGGCTCCTCGGCATTCCCGCATGGAAAAATGCCCCAGCGGGTGCCCCCGGCCTGGCACTCGGACATGCCGCTGCCCGGGAAGCTGCTCCTGTCGGCGGCCGCGCTGCTGCTCCTCTCCCTGGCCTTCAGGTTTTATAGGAATCGCTCGCCTCCCCCCGGGAAAATCCCACCGGGAGAGCAGCGGGAAAACCGGGATGGGGATGGGGATCTGAGGAGGAGGAGGAAGGATGGGGAGGACAAATGTGGGAATGGCCCCGGGATGCAGCACGAGGGTCTCCGGGGGGAGCAGAGCTTTGCAAGGAATGAGGAAGAGGAGGAGGAGGAAGGAGAGGAGGTGGGTTCGGAGATGATTCCCAGCAAAACCCCGCTCGGTCCGGCCGGGATGGAAAAGGAGTTGGGGAGGGAACTGGGACGGAAGTTGGGAATTAAATCAGAAAGTGAAGCAGGGGTTGAGCTGGGGAGTGATCCCGGGAGCAGGATGGGAAGCGAGCCGGGAAAAGAGCTGGGAAGTGAACTGGGAAGTCAGCCAGGAAGCAAGTCGGGAAGCAGGCTGGGAATCAAGCCGGGAAACACTTCAGGAAGAAAGCCAGGAAGCAAATTGATAATGAAGCCAGTTAATGAGTTGGGAAGTGAGCAGACAAGCGAGCTGGGAAACAAGCTGGGAAAGAAATTGGGAATTAAGTCAGGAATCGAGCTGGGAAATGAAGCGGGAAGCAAGCTGGAAAGTAAGGCAGGAATTGAGGTGGGAAGTGAACCAGAAAGCAAGCTGGGAAGTGAGCCGGGAAGCAGGGCAGAAATTTTGCTGGGTAGTGAGCCGGGAATTTTGCTGGGAAGCGATCTTGGAAGCAAGGCAGGAGTCGAGGTGGGAAGGGAGCCGGGAATGTCGCTGGGGAGCGAGCTGGGCTCTCACGACCCCGGGGCCGTGGCCGCAGCCCGGGGCAGCCCCGCAGGGACGGACGCAGCTGCTCCGGGCTCCGGGAGTTCCCCGGGGATTCCCGACGCCCGGACAGAGGGGGATGGATGCGCCCAGAGCGCGGAGCGGGATCCGGCTGGAGCAGGGAGGAGCAGGGAGGGCAGCACGGGGTCAGTCCGGACCCTCAGCGTCACCTCCAGCCTGGGGCTGCTGCTGACGGCGAGCGAGGCGGGCTCGGACACCTCCTACTGCTTCTCCTCCGTGGCCAAGATCCAGGTGGAGGAGAACTTCATCCCGGAGCGCCAGGACAAGGACAGGGACAGCCCGCCCAGGCCTGGCCTGCGGGGCAAGGTCTACGACTACTTCGTGCAGTCCACCTCCGAGTCGGTGTCCAAGCGGACGTCCCTGCCCTTCGTCCCTGCAAGGACATCCCAGTGTCATGGGGAGAGGGACCAGGCAGAGACGCAGAGCTACAGAACCCAGGGGGAGAATCCAGTTTTGGAAATTCCTGATCCTGACACCACCTCAGCTCCACAGGAGGGCACGGAGAACCTTCCAGAACCACCTTCTCCCGGCTGGAAGAGCAGCACCTCCCAGCTCCCACTGCCCGGTGGGGCTCCAGCTGCGGGTCCTGAGCCATCCCAGGTGTCGCTGCCCAGCCAGGTGCACCTGGGGAACTGCTCCGAGGTTCTGCGCGTGGCCAAGGCACAACAGCTGCGGGCCCTGCAGGACGCTGCGCTCCAGGTGATGAGCGCCCACCTCCTGCAGGTGCTGCGCTCCCCGAACATCTACGGCCGCCTCAACGCCGGCGAGCGGGAGCTGCTCCCGGCGCTCCGGAGCCGCGGGCGGCCGCGCCTGGTGGTGGCCGATGTCCCCCCGGCCGAGCCCGGCCACCGCCGCGGCCGCCTCTGCTACTACGACGAGGACGGGGACCGCTGGTGCCAGCTGTGCCAGCTGCCGGCCGGGGTGGCCGGGCGGGGCTGCGCCGTGTGCTCCATGTTCAATTTCCTGTTCCTGGTGCCTGGCTGGGAGGGGACAGGCCGGGCGCGGAGCCCCTCGCGCCGCGTGCTCTGCTACGACCCCCTGAGCGACAGCTGGTGTGACATCTGTCCCCTGTGCCAGGCGCGGCCGCACTGCCAGCTGGTGGCCCTGGACGGGCACCTCTACGCCATCGGGGGCGAGTGCTTGGCCACCGTGGAGCGCTACGACCCCCGGCGCGACCGCTGGGCCTTCGCCGCCGCCCTGCCCAGGGACACCTTCGCCGTGGCCCACGCGGCCACCGCGTGCGACGGGGACATTTACGTCACCGGGGGCACGCTGCGCTCGCTGCTGCTGCGCTACGACGCCCGCGGGGACAGCTGGGCCACCAGCCCGGCCGTCGGTGACAAGGACAGGACGGCCGAGCTGGTGAGCGCCCACGGGTTCCTGTACCGATTCCAGCTGCGGCGCGGCGCCGGTGGCACCGAGGTGGCCGTGTCGCGGTGCAGCGCCAGCGCCAGGCTGTGGTACCGCTGTGGCAGCTGCCCCCTGCCCGAGCCGGCCGGGCTGCGCTGCGCTGCTCTGGGAGGCCTCGTTCATTGCCTGGGCCGTGGTTTCCATCTCCGCTTCCTGGCCGACCCCGTCTCGCCGCGTTTCGGGGCCAAGGAGCTGCGGCCCTTCCCGGAGCCCCACGGGAGCCTCCTGCCCATGGTGCTGGTGCTGCCCGAGGGAGGCACGGGGACACCGCGGCCCTGAGGGGCCCCCAAGGAGTGGTGGCAGCTGGAGAAGGAGCTCCCAGCCCGAGCTGTGCAATCCAAGCCCTCTATGGACCTGACTTATTTCTATACCCGTGATGCGGGAACCCTTGGATCCAGCCTCTTCCCATTCTCTGGGATGAAGAAAGGGATCAGATCCTTGGATCTGGTCTCTTCCCACTGCCCAGGATGCAGAAAGGGATCAAACCCTTGGATCCGGCCTCTTCCCAGTCCCTGGGATGGAGAAAAGGATCATACCCTTGGATCCAGCCTCTTCCCAGTCCCTGAGATGAAAAAAGTGATCAGATCCTTGGATCCGGCCTCTTCCCAGTCCCTGGGCTGGAGAAAAGGATCAGACCCTTGGATCCAGCCTCTTCCTACTGACCAGGATGCAGGGAGGGATCAGACCCTTGGATCTGGCCTTTTCCCACTCTCTGGGCTGGAGAAAGGGATCAGATCCTTGGATCTGGCCTCTTCCCAGTGCCTGAGATGCAGAAAGTAATCAAACCCTTGGATCCAACCTGTTCCCACTGCCCAGGCTGGAGGAAGGGATCAGATCCTTGGATCCGGCCTCTTCTCACTGACCAGGCTGCAGGAAGGGATCAAACCCTTGGATCTGACCTGTTCCCACTCTCCGGGATGCAGGAAGGGATCAGACCCCTGGATCTGGCCTCTTCCCGATCCCTGAGATGCAGAAAGTAATCAAACCCTTGGATCTGACCTGTTTCCGCTCTCCAGGATGCAGGAAGGGATCAAACCCTTGGATCTGACCTCCTCCCACACCCCAGGCTGGAGGAAGGGATGAAACCCTTAGATCCAGCCTCTTCCCACTGCCCAGCATGCAGAAAGGGATCAGGCCCTTGGATCTGGCCTCTTCCCGGTCCCTGAAATGCAGGAAGGGATCAAACCCTTGGATCCCACCTCTTCCCACTGTCCAGGATGCAGAAAGGGATCAGGCCCTTGGATCTGACCTCTTCCCACTCTCTGGGATGCAAGAAGGAATCAAACCCTTGGATCCAGCCTCTTCCCATGTCCCTGGCTTGAGGAAGGGATCAAACCCTTGGGTCCGGCTTTTCCCCACTGCCCGGACTGGAGGAAGGGATCAAAATCTTCGATCTGGCCTCTTCCCACACCCCGGGCTGGAGGAAGGGACCAAACTCTCGGGCGCTGCCGGGAATCGCAGCCCGGAGGAGGCTCCGGGAAGAGCCGGGAGGAGCTGGGCGAGCTCGTTTGCTCAGGGGAGGTCAAACAGGGCCGTGTTTGTTTGGGCAGCAGCAAATCCCGGATCTCCGCGGGCTCCAGCTGTCCGGGCACCCTTCAGGACCTGATTCAGACCTGATTTAGACCTGACTTAGGCTCCAGGTGGGGAACATTGACCCGGACACGGATGGGGAGTGGTTTGGGGTGGAGGTTCCTGAAGTTCCACCAGCATCGCTGGGACGCCTCACTCACGCTGGGAAGAGTTTGGAGCTGGCCTCGTTATCTCTTATCTCGTTATTTCTCACTCCCTCCTCCTCCTGAGAACGCAGTTGTCTGTGTTTAATCTCTGTGTAAAGCGGCGCCGGGGGTTTGGGCACAGCTGGGCCTAAATTAAAGCGAACATTCGGTGAAATGAACGCCGCGCCTCGTTTTAAGCCGAGCCTAATTGGAGGCAAGAGCGTGCTGCATGTTCGACATCGCTAATTAGGCACGGCCGGCAGCTCCGGGAGGCGAACAGGGAGCAGCGCTCCATCATCCCCTTCTCCCAGATTTTCCAGGAGCAGCCCTCCATCATCCCTTTTTCCAGCTTTTCCCGGCTCAGACACTCCCTCATTCACTTTTCCCAGCTTTTCTAGGAGCAGATGCTCTCTCATTCCCATTTTTCCCCCAGCTTTTCTGAGCTTTTCCTGGCTCAGACACTCCCTTAATCCCATTTTCCCAGCATTTCCCAGTTCAGACATTCCCTCATCCCCTTTTTCCAGCTTTTCCTGGCTCAGACATTCCCTCATCCCCTTTTCCCAGCATTTCCCAGTTCAGACATTCCCTCATCCCCCTTTCCCAGCATTTCCCAGGAGCAGATGCTCTCTCATTCCCATTTTCCCCCCAGCTTTTCCTAGGTTTTCCCAGCTTTTCCCAGCTTAGCCACTCCCTCATCCCCTTTTCCCAGATTTTCCCAGTTTTTCCCAGCTCAGACATTCCCTCATCCCCCTTTCCCGGCTTTTCTGGGAGCAGATGCTCTCTCATTCCCTTTTCCCAGTTTTTCCCAGCTCAGACACTCCCTCATCCCCCTTTCCCAGCATTTCCCAGCTCAGACATTCCTTCATCCCCTTTTCCCAGTTTTTCCAGGAGCAGATGCTCTCTCATTCCCATTTTCCCCCAGCTTTTCCCAGGTTTTCCCAGCTTTTCCTGGCTCAGACACTCCCTTATCCCCTTTCCCAGCTTTCCCAGGAAATTGCAGCTTATCCCACAATTCCAGAGGGGCGGGGGAAAGGAGCTTAAATGCCCCCTAATTCCATCTCCCACTACCACAGACTGCTCCAGCCTGGCCTGGGACACGTCCAGGATGGGAATTCCAGGGTTTTTTTGGGAATTTTGTGGCAGTTTAAGAGAGCCTGGGTTAACATTCCCTCCCAAAGCGCTCCCGGAAGGATTCCTGGCACTGCCTGGAGCCTCCGGACAGAGGGCAGGGAACCTTGGGAGGCTGCGTTAATTAACGAGCCCGGGGCCGCGGTAATTAATTAACCCGGGGCTGCGTTAATGAACAAACCTGCCCAGGCTGCTCCTGCTGGTGGGGAAGGGTGAGGGACCCCTCCCTGTCATGGGAAATGCAGGAATATGTCGGAGCGCGAGGATTTTTGGGATTCACGGAATTTCCCAGCTGAAATATCCCAAAAAGAGACTCTGGGGTATGGGAGGTGGCAAGTCCAGCAGTGGGATGATCCCTCTGGAATAACCTCGGGGTAAGAAGGGAACAACTGGGATGAGGGAGGGGGAAAATAAACGAAAAAGGACAAATCCAAACCCATGCTCAGACCTGGAGCTTTCGCCCCCTGCTCCCAAATCCCAAAGGTTTTGTCCTTTCCCTGCTCCCAAATCCTGAAAATCTGGTTCCTTCTCTCCCAAATCCCAAAGGTTTGGTTCGTTCTCTCCCAAATCCTGAAGGTTTGGTCCTTTCCTCACTCCCAAATCCCAAAGGTTTTGTTCATTCCATGCTCCCGAATCCCAAAGGTTTGGTTCATTCTCGGTTCCTGAATCCTGAAGGTTTGGTCCTTTCCCTGCTCCCAAATCCTGAAGGTTTGGTTCCTTCTCTCCCAAATCCCAAAGGTTTTGTTCATTCTCTCCCAAATCCCAGAGGTTTGGTTCATTCTCTCCCAGATCCCAAAGGTTTGGTTCTTTCCCCACTCACAAATTCCAGAGGTTTGGTTCATTCCATACTCCCGAATCCCAAAGGTTTGGTTCATTCTGTGCTCCCAAATCCCAAAGGTTTGGTTGGTTCCCAGCTCCCAAATCCCAAAGGTTTGATCCCTTGTCCAACTCCAGCCTCCTTCTCCCACCCCAGGGCCATTCCAGAGGGATCATCCCGCTGCTGCCGGGCTGGAATTCCCACCTCGCTCATTCCAGAATCTCTTTTTTGAGATGTTTCAACCCAAAAATCCCGTGACTCCCAAAACCTCCTAATTTTCCCCACCATTATTTAACTCCTTGCCCCTCTCGCTCGTGCTCCCCCACATTTCTGCTTTTCCCACTGGAAATTCCCGGTGTTGGAGCTTTCCAGCCCCTTGGAACGTGCAAACCCATCCCAAATCCCGATTTTTTTGCCCTTTCCCCGTGACCGCTGCAGAGGAGAGCTCCCGGTGGGTGGGAACGCGGCCCTGGAGCCCTTCCAGAGGACATTGGATTGTTTTCCATCCCAGGAAAGCTTTCCCAGATCCCGCCTTTCTGCCGGCGCCGTTTCGTGTTTCACCTTGCCTTTAACCCCTTCCTGCCCGCGTTCCCGAGGGAAGAGAGCCAAGGTCGGGCCGCGGGCAGCGCTCCCTCCCCCGCTCCTGCACTCTCCAAAATTAATTTTGGGAAGCATTTGGGAGATTAAAAACGCCTGGGGACATCCCGGCCTTGTCCTGGCGGGAAGGACACGCCGGCCGGGAGGGTGTGGGAATGACTTTGGGATGAGGGAAACGGAAAATAAAGGGAAAAGGACAAATCCAGACCCACGCTCAGACCGGGAGGTTTCATTCCCTGATCCCAAATCCTGAAAGTTTGGATTGATTCCTGATCCGAAATCCAGGAAGTTTGATTAGCTCCCTGCTCCTCAATCCTGAAGATTTGGTTTGCTCTCCAATCCCAAATCCCAAAAGTTTGGTTCATTCCCTGCTCCCAAATCCAGGAGGCTTGGCTCCTTCTCTTCCAAATCCCAAAGGTTTGGGCTGTTACCTGATCCCAAATCCTGGAGATTTGATTAGTTCCCTGCTCCCAAATCCCAAAGGTTTGGTTCTTTCCCTGCTCCCAAATCCCAAAGGTTTGGTTCTTTCCCTGCTCCCAGATCCCGAAGGTTTGGTTCCTTCTCTGCCAAAAGCCAAAGGTTTGGATCGTTCCCTGCTCCCAAATCCAGTGCAGGGAGGAGCCTCTGGAAGTCTCCCAAATCCCAAAGGTTTGGTTCAATCCCTACTCCCAAATCCCAAATGTTTGGTTCATTCCCTGCTCCCGAATCCCAAAGGTTTGGATCGTTCCCTGATCCCAAATCCAGGAGGTTTGATTTGTTCCCTGGTCCCCAATCCCAAAGATTTGGTTCACATCCCTGCTCCCAATTCCCAAAAGTTTGGTTCATTCCATGTTCCCAGACCCAGTGCAGGGAAGAGCTTCTGGAAGTCTTCTAAGTCCTGAAGGTTTGGTTCTTTCCCTGGTCCCAGATTCCAAATGTTTGGATCGTTCCCTGATCACAAATTCAGGAGGTTTGATTAGTTCCCTGCTCCCAAATCCCAAATGTTTGGTTCATTCTGTGCTCCCCAATCCTGAAGATTTGTTTCACTCCCTGATCCCAAATTCCAAAAGTTTGGTTCATTCCCTGCTCCCAAATCCCAAAAGTTTTGTTCATTCCCTGCTCCCAAATCCCAAAGGTTTGGTTCATTCCGTGCTCCCCAATCCTGAAGATTTGTTTCACTCCCTGATCCCAAATCCCAAAAGTTTGGTCGATTCCCTGCTCTCAAATCCCAAAGATTTGGTTCCTTCTCTCTCAAACACCAAAGGTTTGAATTGTGACCTGCTCCCAAATACCAAAGGTTTGGATCATTCCCTGATCCCAAATCCAGGAGGTTTGATTAGTTCACTGCTCCCAAATCTCAAAGGTTTTGTTCATTCTGTGCTCCCCAGTGCCAAGGGTTTGGTTCCTTCTCTCCCAAATCCCGAAGGTTTGGATCGTTCCCTGCTCCCAAATCCAGTGCAGGGAGGAGCCTCTGGAAGTCTCCCAAATCCCAAAGGTTTGGTTCATTCCCTGCTCCCAAATCCCGAAGGTTTGGATCGTTCCCTGATCCCAAATCCAGGAGGTTTGATTAGTTCCCTGCTCCCAAATCCCAAAGTTTTGGTCCTTCCCCTGCTCCCAAATCCCAAATGTTTTGTTCATTTCCCGTTCCCAAACCACGAAGGTTTGGTCCTTTCCCTGCTCCCAGATCCCAAAGATTTGGCTCCTTCTCTTCAAATCCCAAAGGTTTAGGATCTGTCCTGCTTTTTGAGGATAATTTCCATGGAATTGGGATCTGTCCTGCTTTTGGGGGGACATCTCCATGGGACTGGGACCTGTTCTCATTTTTGGGAGCATTTCCATGGGATTGGGGTCTGTCTTCCTTTTTTGGGAGCATCTCCATGGGTTTTTGGGAAACATTTCCATGGGTTTGGGAAATGCTTTTTGGGGGGACATCTCCATGGGTTTTAGGATCTGTCCTGCCTTTTTGAGGAGAATTTCCACAGAATTGGGGTCTGTCCTGCTTTTTGAGGGGAATTTCCATGGGACTGGGGCCTGTTCTCATTTTTGGGAGCATCTCCATGGGATTTTGGGAGCATTTCCATGGGATTGGTTCTGTCCTCCTTTTCCTGCACTGGGATGTGTCTCCCAGGGTTTTGTTTCCCTAAAGCCACAACACTGGAAATCCCAATCCTGGAGAAATTCCATAAAAATCCACCCAGAGCCCTGACTTCCAGGGTTTTTTTTGCACTCTGGGAATTTTGGAGCTGGAGAATGAAATTCTGGGATTTTCCTTTCCTGGGGGATTCAGGTTTTCCAAACGGGCTGGAGAAGGGGATGAAAAATCCCAGGATTTTCCTGAAGATCATAGGGACCCTAAAACAGAATTTGGGATCATCTCAACCCAGAATTTTGGGATTTCAATGGAGGATTTTCTCTAAAATGGGAAAAATCAGGGAATGAGGAGAGGAGGAAAAATTCAGGAGCGCAGGAATCTACAGGAATTTTAAAATTCGGGAACTTTCAATGGAAGCTGAGCCCAACGGAGCCTCAAAATTCCCTTTTATCAAAACTTCCAAATCCTCAAAATTCCCTTTTCCCGAGCTTTTTCCCGAGGCGTTGCTGCCATCTAGGGGCTCCTGGTTGAAAACATGGAAAAACGGAATTTATTCCCATTTTCCCAGCATTATTCCCAACTTTTTTCACTTAGGCTTTTCCAGCGGGTTTTCCCTGCTTTATTTGCAGCTTGGATCTTCTGGAATTTTTTATTCCTAGATTACACCCAGGGTTTTTCCAAGATTTTTCATTCCAGCAAAAATCACGTTTTATCCCTGGAAAAAATCCTGGTTAAGACTTGGATGTTCCCAGAAAAAACTTGGAAGGCACAAAACATCTTCAGGGCTCAGCTGGGATGTAAAATTCCCAAAAATGGCAGGAATGTGGGAATTCCAGCAAATCCCATATGGACACTGATCAGGATCCTCATTCTGCTCATTTCTTGCCCTATTTCCATAGGGAAAGGCTGAAAATTCCATAATTTTGGAGGTTTTTCCCAATTTCTGCTCTTTCTTCCTGTCAGCTGCCCAAAAGCGTTTTGGGAATGAGGGAACATCCAAGGAAAAGTGGGAATTCTCCTCCTGCTCCTCCTTGGGATCCACCCAGATGCCATTTTCCCAAAATATTTTTATTCCCAGGAATCCCAGATTCCTTTAATTCCCAGTGCTCCTCAATCTCATAGGGCAAAGCAGGCATGGAAAAAATTCCATGATTTTGAAATCAATTGAAATCAAGGAATGGGAATTCCCAAGGAAAAGGAAACTTAGGGAGCAGCCAAAGAAATGGGAATTCAAAGAGATTCAAAGGAATTTCTGGAATTTTTAAGGAAAAATGGGATTTATTCCTGATTTTCCCAGATTTTCCTGGAGGTTTTCCACTGAACTTCTCCCGGATCCATCTGGGCTCATCCTGAGGAATCCAAGCACGAGGACCCCACTGGATCCTTCTGGGAGCAGCTCCATGTCCAGGGAATGCCAAAGTGGGGAGGGAAAAGCAGGAATTCCAGCAAAAAATCACCTCAGAAAGAGGAAAATTTGGATTCCTGAATTTCCCTGAGGCCACGCTTGGGGGATATTGGAATTTTAGGGATTTATCCAGGCTATGCTGGGTTTTTTCTCCATGGGAAGGGCTCAGTCCAGGTTTCATCCCAAATTCCTGCAGGACAGGGAAAGGAAAGAAAGCAGGAAAAGTGGCAATTCCAGCAAATTCTGGATTTCTGGGAATTGCAGAAATCTGGGATCAGGGCTGTTTTTACAGCCTGGAGAAACCAAAGGAATCTTTTCCCATGGGATCATTTCTCCCATTTCTCCTCACCCCATGGGATTCCTTTGGGATCCGTATCCAGCTCTGACCCCCTGGAAAACCCCAAAGCATTAGGGAATCCCAAATTCCCAGCCCTAGGCATTCCCTGGGATTCCAGGGGGAGGATGATCCCTAAAAAAGCCGGGACATCGATCCACAACCCTTCCCATCCCTCAATTCCAATGAAATTATCCCAATTCCCGTGGAAATTATCCCAATTTCAATGAAACTATCCCAATTCCAATGGAAATTATCCCAATTCCCATGGAAATTATCCCAATTTCAATGAAACTATCCCAATTCCAATGGAAATTATCCCAATTGCAATGAACTGCTCCCAATTCCAATGAAATTCTCCCAATTCCAGTGGAAATTTGGATAATTTCCCACTTCCAATGGAAATTATCCAAGTCCTGATGAAAATAATCCCAATTTCAACAGAAATTATCCCAATTCCAAAGAACTGGTCCTGATTCCAATGGAAATTATCCCAATTCCAATTAAATTATCCCAATGCCAATGGAAATTATCCCAGTTCCAACAAACTGATCCCAGTTCCAATGAACTGGTCCCAGTTCCAATGGAAATTATCCCAGTTCCAATGGAAATTATCCTAATTAATTGAGATTCCCTATTTTCCCAGCCCTGAACATCCCAGCTCCCAGTCTGGATGCTCATCCCGGATATTCCTCAGCACAATCCTGGAATTATTTGGACTGGAAGGGCTTTAAATCCCACCCCATTGCCAACTCTTCCCATGGGGGGATTCCAGGAAAGGATATTCCATATCTATTCCAGGAACATCCGTCCCCCAGCCATTTCCACCACTGAATTCCAATGGGAAATATCCCAATTGCAATGGAATGATCCCAGTTCCAATGGAATTATCCCAGTTCCAATGGAATGATCCCAGTTCCAATGGAATTATCCCAGTTCCAATAGGAATTATCCCAATTCCAATGGGAATGATCCCAATTCCAATGGAATTATCCCAGTTCCAATAGGAATGATCCCAGTTCCAATAGGAATGATCCCAATTCCAATGGGAATTACCCCAGTTCCAATGGGAATGATCCTGATTAACTCAGATTCCGCATTTTTCCAGCCCTGAACATCCAGATCCTGGTGCAGGCAGGGATTTGGGATGACCTGGAATGAAGGGATTGTCCCAGTGTCCTCCAAAGATGGATCCAGCCCCAAATCCCAGCGCAGGTGGAGGTTTGAGATCACAAATTAAGGTGTGGGATTGTCCAGGATGAAGGCACAGGGTTGTCCTGGTCTCCTCCCAGGCCAGATCCAGCCCCAGATCCTGGTTCAGAGAGGGATTTGGGATCACCTGGAATGAAGGGATTTTTGGAATTGTCCTGGTCTCTTCCAAAGACTGATCCAGCCCCACATCCCAGTGCAGGCAGGGATTTGGGATCTCCTGGAATGAACACATGGAATTGTCCGGGCGTCCTCCATAGCCAGTTCCAGCCCCACATCCCGATGGAGGTGGAGACTTGGGATCATTTGGAATGAAGGGATTGTCTGGGTCTCCTCCAAAGACAGATCCAGCTGCACATTTCAGGGCAAGTGGAGATTTGGGATCACCTGGAATGAAGGCCTGGGATTGTCCAGGATGAAGATGTGGGATTTTCCTGATGTCCTTCAAAGATGAATCCAGACCCACATCCCGGTACAGGTGGAGATTTGGGATCACCTGGAATAAACACATGGGATGGTCCCAGTGTTCTCCAAAGACAGATCCAGCCCCACATCCCAATGTAGGCAGGGATTTGGGATCACTTGGAATGAAGGTGTGGGATTGTCCAGGATGATGGCGCAGGGCTGTCCCAGTCTCCTCCAAAGCCAAATCCAGCCCCAGATCCTGGTGCAGGCAAGGATTTGGGATCGCCTAGAATGAAGGGATGGGATGATCCCGGTGTCTTCTACACCAGGATCCAGCCCCACATCCCAGTGCAGGCAGGGATTTGGGATCTCCTGGAATGAACACATGGGATTGTCCAGGATGAAGACTTGGGATGAACGCATGGAATTGTCTGGGTATTCTCCATAGCCAGATCCAGCCCCACACCCCGATGGAGCTGGAGACTTGGGATCACATGGAATGAAGGCCTAGGATTGTCCAGGATGAAGGTGTGGGGTTGTCCTGGTGTCCTTCAAAGATGAATCCAGTCCCACACCCTGGTACAGATAGAGGTTTGGGATCACCTGGAATGGAGGTGTTGGACTGTCCTGGTGTCCTCCAAAGACAGATCCAGATCCAGCCCAACATTTCAGGGCAAGTGGAGATTTGGGATCACCTGGAATGAACACATGGGATTGTTCAGGATGAAGGCACAGGGCTGTCCTGGTCTCCTCCAAAGCCAAATCCAGCCCTAGATCTTGGTGCAAGCAGGGATTTGGGATCACCTGGAATGAACACATGGGATTGTCCCAGTGATCTCCACAGCCAGATCCAGCCCAAGATCCCAATGCAGGCAGGAATTTGGGATCACTTGGAATGAAGGGATTGTCCCAGTGTCCTCCAAAGACAGATCCAACACCACATCCCAATGCAGGCAGGGATTTGGGATCACCTGGAATGAACACATGGGATTGTCCAGGATGAAGGTGTGGGGTTGTCCTGTTCTCCTCCAAAGCCAGATCCAGCCCCAGATCCCAGTGCAGAGAGGGATTTGGGATCACCTGGAATGAATGCATGGGATGATCCCGGTGTCCTCCACAGCCAGATCCAGTCTCACATCCTGGTGGAGGCAGAGATTTGGGATCACCTGGAATGAACACATGGGATTGTTCAGGATGAAGGTGTGGGGTTGTCCTGGTGTCCTTCGAAGATGAATCCAGTTCCACATCCTGGTACAGGTGGAGGTTTGGGATCACCTGGAATGAACACATGGGATTGTCCAGGATGAAGGCATGGGGATGGTCCTGGTGTCCTCCACAGCCAGATCCAGCCCCACATCCCAGTACAGGTGGAGATTTGGGATCACCTGGAATGAACATGTGGGATTGTCTAGGATGAAGGTGTGGGATCATCCCAGTCTCCTCCAAAGCCAGATCCAGCCCCAGGTCCTGATTCAGAGAGGGATTTGGGATCACACGGAGTAAAGGGATTGTCCTGGTGCCCTCCACAGCCAGATCCAGCTCCACATTCCAGTGCAGGCAGGGGTTTGGGAACAGCTGGAATGGAGGGATTTTTGGAATTGTCCTGGTGTCCTCCAAAGACAGATCCAGTCCCAAATGCTGGTTCAGGTGGAGATTTGGGATCACGTGGAATGAAGGGGTGGGATTGTCCCATTGTCCTCCACACCAGATCCAGCCCCAGATCCCGGGACAGATTCCCATGGACTCCAGGATCTCCGACATCTTTCCCCAAGGCGTCTCCATGGCTCTTTGGTGGGAACTGGGGATCAAACACCGGGAAGGCCGAGGGAGCTCATCCCACAGTTCCTCCTCCTCATCCCAGCCCTGCAGACGTTGGGTCGTTCCCTGTCCCAGGACAATTCCTTCCTTGGCAGGTCCTTCCCAGTCCCAGCTTCCCCTGCTCCAGGCTCCTTGGACCCTTCTGGATGCTCAAGGTCCCACTTGGAGCTCCCTGGAGTTCCCCATCCTTGACATCCAGGATTTTTATCCCCACCAGAAGCTGGGAGGAGCTGGGGCTCATCCAGGTCCCCAGATTGACCTGGTGGAAGGGCTCAGGATTCCATGGAATTCTCTCTGTCTGATCCAGGGCTCCGGGAAGGAGGATCCCAGGTCCCAATGCTGCTCGTTCCATCCAGTCCAGCATTCCCAAGTGTCCAGGGCCGCTGGAACCTCCTCAGAGGAGTTTTGGAGGTGTCATTTTAATAGAAAATATCGTTTTATGGAAAATATAATTTAAAGAGAATAACCTTTTATAGAGAAAATATAATTTTATATAAAACCATCCAGCCATCCATGGATCCCCCATCTGTTATCCTGGAGAGGGATGGATGGATGGATGGATGGATGGATGGATGGATGGATGGATGGATGGATGGATGGATGGATGGATGGATGGATAACGGGGAAAAGCAAGGAATCTTTTCCGGAACTTTCCCAGCCGATTCCACACGGTGGCAGCAGGGATCTGCCGATGGAACGCCGAGAGATGCTGCGCTGCTTATCCCAAAAAAAAAAAAAACAGGGATGGGAGCCGAGGAACCGCTCCATGGAAGGGGTTCAGAGATCCCCGGAGAGATCCCAAGGGAATTCCGCTCACAGGGAGGGAGAGAGGGAGGGAAGGAAAGGTCCCTGAGCTGTGTCCAGGCCATGTCCAAGCTGTGTCCAAGCCATGTCCAAGCACATCGGTCCCAGGACACGCTGATCCCTCTGGAGCTGGGGATTCCTGCAGGAACTCTGGGAATTCCCCCCTCAGGTGGCACTGTGGGACAGGGAAAAGGAGCCCGGAATGGTTCGGGTTGGGTTGGTGGGACCTTCGAGCCCATCCCATTCCATGTCCGGACACCTTCCCTGGTCCCAGGTGCCTCCAACCCCATCCAGCCCAGCCTGGGGCATTCCAGGGATCCAGGGGCAGGCACAGCTTTTCTGGGAAGCTGTGTCAGGGCTTCGCCTCCTTCCTGGGCAGGAATTTCTTCCCAAATTCCACTCAAATCACCCTATTTCAGTCTGACCCATTCCTGCTCGTCCTGGCACTCCTCTTCCCAAGGAACATTTCCTCTCCAGCTTCTCTAGAGCCCCTCCAGACACTGGAAGTTGCTCCAAGTTCTCCACATCCCTCCATCCATCCATCCATCCATCCATGGCTTCCATCCATGGCATCCATCCATCAGTCCATCTGTGGATTCTATTCATCTCTCCATGGATTCCATCCATCCATCCATCCATGGATTCCATCCATCCATCCATGGATTCCATTCATCCGTCCATCCATGGATTCCATCCATCCATCCGTCCGTCCATCCATCCATCCATGGATTCCATCCATAATCCATCCATCCATCCATCCGTCCATCTGTGGATTCCATTCATCTCTCCATGGATTCCATCCATCCATGGATTCCATCCATCCATCATCCATCCGTCCATCCATCCATCCATCCATCCAAGCTGCTCCAATCCCTTTGGCATATCCATCGCCTCCTCTGGACTTTCTCCAACAGTTCCATGTTGGAGCAGAGAATTCCAGATGGGATCCCTTCCCTTCCCTTCCCTTCCCTTCCCTTCCCTTCCCTTCCCTTCCCTTCCCTTCCCTTCCCTTCCCTT
>JAWWEX010000084.1:1557945-1569935 GCA_035583215.1 Arremon brunneinucha | reverse complement strand
TCCTTCCTTCCTTCCTTCCCTCCCTCCCTCCCTCCCTCCTTCCCTCCTGTTCCTTTCCCCCTTTCCCTTTTCCTTGCCTTCTTTCATTTTCCTTCCCCTCTCTCCTTTTCCTTCCCCTCTTTCCTTCTCCTTTTCCTTCCCCCTTTTCCCTTTTTTCTTGCCTTGTCTCTTTTCCTTCCCCCTCTCCCCCTTCTTTCCCCCTTTCCTTTTTTTCCCCCCCTCTCCCTTTTCCTTCCTCTCATCCCTTTTTCCTTTTCCTTCCCTCCTGACCATTTTCATTCCCCCTTTTTCCTTCCCTCTTTCTTTTCCTCCCCCCTTCCCCTTTTCCTTCCCCCTTTCCTTTTTCCTTCCCTCTCTCCATTTCCTTCCCCCTTTCATTTTTCTTCCCTTTTTCCTTCCCCCTGTCCCTTTTCCTTCCCTCTCTCCATTTCTTCCCCCTTTTCCATTTTCTTTCCCCCTGACCATTTTCCTCCCCTTTTTCCTTCTTCTCCATCCCTTTCCTCCCTTTCTCCCTTTCCCTTCTCTCCTTTCCCTTTTCCCATTTCACAATTTATGGCCCTGCCTGTCCCGGAGATCCCTCGTGGTCAATTAGGTTTGCACAGAGCAATTCCCCTTAATAGGCTTTGATGGATTTATTTGATTTTAGGATTTATTTTATTTTAGGGTTTATTTCATTTTAGGGTTTATTTTATTTTAGGATTTATTTTATTTTACTTTCCCCTCTCCTTTCCCTGGATCTTGGCCCTGTGCTGTCAGGATGAGGGGATGGGAGGGAAAAACTCCCTGAGCATCCCATGGAGAGGGGCAGGGGATGGAAAACCTGGAAAAGTCCCCAAATCCTGTTTGGTTCCCCTCATTTTGCCCCTCCAGACCCTGTCCCAGATGGAGGGAACAATTTTGGGTGGAAATGAGCAGTTTTGGCTTCTCCCAGAAAACTCCCAGGAGCTTTGTGAGCACCTCAGACAAAATATAATTAAATTTATTTAATTCAGACAAAAATGGCCAAGTTTTGGGGAGGAGAGGTGTTTTATCAGTGTTTGCAGTGGAGGGGCTCAGATTTGGGTTTTTGGGGGGTTTTGTTGTCTGGAGAGTGGGAAAAGCGGGGAAAGGGTGACTTTGTCACCTCCTTGTCCCTTGGAACAACTTCCAGGGATGCAGATCCCAAAAAACACCTGGGCAGGGAGGGAATTGTGAGGTTGAGGGCAGAGAATTCCCAGTGCAATTCCCACAACCAAGCCCCCATGGATCCCATTCCATCAATCCCATTGATCCCACCCCATTGATCCCATCCCATTAATCTAGTCCCATTAATCCCATCCCATCCCATCCCATCCCATCCCCTCCCATCCCATCCCATTGATTCCATCCTATTAATCTCATCCCACTGATCTCATTAATCCCATCCAATGGATCCCATCCCATCCCATGGATCTCATTGATCCCATTGATGCCATCCCCATCCCATTGATCCCATCCCACTGATCCCACCCCATCCCATGAATCCCATCCCACTGATCCCATGAATCCCATGCCATGGATCCCATCCCACTGATCCCATTCAATCCCATGGATCCCATTCCAGAGGACCCTGCTGGCATTCAGGGGTGTGATGTCTCCACAGGGAGGGATTTTTTGGGATCATTTCCCAGGGATGATTTGGGGTAATTCTCTCTCCCAGAGAGAGAAAAAAAAAACCTAAAAATGAAACAGGAACTCCCCACAAACCCAAGGAGTGTTTTCCAGGCTGATTCCCTGACCCTGAATCTCATTTTGCTGGGCTGAGGTGATGAAAAATCCCCAGATTTGGGGTTGTTTTTACTCCCAGAGGGAAAAAAAACCCTAGAAATGAAACAGGAATTCCCACAAAGCCAAGGAGAGTTTTCCAGGCCAATTCCCTGATCCCGGATCCCGTTTTGCTGCTCCAGGGATTATCACTTGTTGCCCATCCCAGCCCAGTAGGTGCTGTCAGCTCTTCCTGATGGCTGGGATTTATCCAGGACCACATTCCTGGCCTGGAATCCTGGCCAGGCCAGAAGATCCTGGACTAAATTAGGGATTAAATAACCCGAGGATGGGGAAAAAAATCAGGATTTTTAGTAAAAAAAATCAGTATCTGGAGTTAGCTTGGAATTCCTTATTCAACACAAGCTAAAGTAGATCCATTAAATTCCCTGGTTATGGAAAAATCCCAGAAAAATCTGGGAATGAGGGGGTAAAGAGATGTTTCAATCCACAAAAATTATGCAATCTCCAGGCATTAAATCCCGCTGCCTTCAGCTCAGAAATTCCCGTTTTAGACGAAAAGCAGAGGGAATAAATCTGTGGTTTTGCACTGGGAGAGGAGGGATGGATGGATGGATGGATGGATGGATGGATGGATGGATGGATGGATGGATGGATGGATGGATGGATGGATGGATCCATGGGTGGATGGGTGGATGGATGGATGGATGGATGGGTGGATGGAATCCATGAATGGATGAAGGAAGGAAGGAAGGATGGATGGATGGAAGGATGGATGGATGGATGGATGGATGGATGGATGGATGGATGGATGGATGGATCCATGGCTGGATGGATGGATGGATCCATGGATGGATGGAAATTCCCTGGATTTTAGGCCTGAAATTCCCTGGATTTATGGGATGTCCAAGAGCAGGGAAGAGTTGGTGATAACCCAAGGGAAGCTGCTTTCCCAAGGTTTTCCTGGAATTCCAGAAGCAAAGCCAATGCCAGAACCTCATGCACGAATCCCTGAAGCGAGACCCCATCCCTGGCTTTTCATTCCCTTCCAAAACCTGGCACATTTAGAGCGGCAAATTCCCAAATTCCCAAATTGCCACAGCACCCGAAGGAGTTTTACCCAAAGGTGGAGTGCAAGCCTGGAGATTTGGGAGGAGAATCCGCTCACAGGGAAAGCCCAGGAATAAAGCCCAGCCTGCCAAGGCTTAGCTCTGTGGGCAGCTTTATCCCAAGGATCCCCATCCCATCTTGTTCCTGAGAGGATTCCCGGTGTAAGCAGCATTTTAGGGATTAGGGCAGCCTGCTAAGAAGAATTCCAGGAATCAGCGCCCAAAGTGGCACCAGGAAGAACCAAAATCCCGGGAAAAGCTGAGGGACCCCCCTGGAGTTGTTGGAAGGCGCCAAACTCCCCAAAATTGGGATTTTTTGGGATGACTTGGGGGTTTCCAAGCAGGGCCTGGAGCTCATTCCTGAATATTCCTGGCATCGAACAAGAGGCTGCTGCCCCCAGCTGGGTTCCAGCGCTCCGAGCAAAGCTCGGCTCGCTCTGCCCTTAATTAATTAATTAAAGACACAATTGAGGGCTCACCTCTGCTCCCGGGGAGGGGACGGGGCCCTGCCATAAAGCCATTCCCAGCTCCAGCCAGCATTCCCAGTGGGAAGAGCACAGGGCCATTATTTACTTGTTTTCTGGGACAATTTATGCCAAGTTTGCTTCTCCCAGCTCCTGTTGGCAGCAAAAATTCCATCGGGGGTGCAGAGAGGAGGAGGAGGGAATTTTATTCCCATTAAACCCCGAAATCAAAGCACATTCCCCAAAAAAAAAAAGCCTCAAAAACTTCAGAGCTTTCGGTATCTCCTTTTTTCTCTTTTTTTCCCCTAAAAATTTTAACTTACAAAAACGTTTTGAAGCTTTCCAGGTTCAGCATCACAAACGTGAGCTTTGATGCTGGAAAAGGGCCCCAAAGAGCTCCAGGCCACATCCCAGTTAACCCAAAAAAATGGGATTAAAGGCTGCTGGCACCACTGGGAATCTCTGGGGCAGATGTTCCTGGGTTTATTCCACCTGGGATTGGGCAATTTGTGGTTTGGGGCAGAAAGGAAAGACTTTGGGAAATGTTCCAGGGAAACAGGGGCAGCTGGAAAATCTGGGAATGTCAGCAGCGCATCCTCAGTGGGGTTTGGGGCTCTGCACCCCAGAAAAATGGAAAAATAATTGGGATTTTTGTATGGGAGGGAATGAAAACTTGGAGGTGCCACCTCGTGTCCCACTGGGAGCTCCCAGTTCCAGAAGGAACTGTGACTCCTGGAAGGAATTGTGTCTCCTGGAAGGAATTTCGTGTCTCCTGGAAGGAGTTTTGTGTCTCCTGGAACTCCTTCACATTCCCAATCCAGCTTTGAGCAGAGTCTCAGGGATCAAAGGGCAAGAAATGGGTTTGGGTTTCCTTTGGGGAGTTCTGGAAGCTGAGGGGGAATTTGAGGAGGAGCTGGAGGGATTTGGGATCTGGGGATCCACAAGTTCTGCACCTCCTGGGTTTTCCCACTCTCCTGTGTATGGGATTATATTTGGGAAGTGATTCCCTTCCTCTCCCATCTCTAATCTCTCACGGATGGTGGAGAAATCCCTGAATTCCTTGCACGGAACACGGGATATTCCATGGGAGATTTCCATGGATCAGAGCAGGGATCGGTTCCTGCCTCCCCCTTCCCACATCCCCGCCTTTCTGGTCTGGGATTCATTGGGGTTGATCCATGGAAAATGGGTTTGTGTTTTCCTGGGGCACAGGAAAAGGCCGGCGCTCACAACCGCATCTCCCGATTAATCCGTGCGCTCCTGGGGGCCGGGAATTCCCCACTGGAAATTCGCTGCCGATTGTCTCGGCTCCCAAACCTGCAACCGCTTAGGCCTGGCTTAATTCCCTCCATCTGAGAGGCCCCACGGTGGGAGAACCGGGAGATCCTTCCACTCCCACCTCCTGGAAAACTGGGAACAGCTGGGAAAGGGGAGTGGGAATCAGCCTTTCCCTGGATTTGGGATTGTTTGTTTAGTGGGAATCAGCCTTTGCCTGGATTTGGGATCATTGGCTCAGTGGGAATCTCCCTTTCCCCAGATTTGGGATCCTTGGCTCAGTGGGAATTGGCCTTTCCCTGAATTTAGGATTGTTGGCTCAGTGGGAATCAGCTTTTGCCTGGATTTGGGATCCTTATCTCAGTGGGAATCAGCCTTTGCCTGGATTTGGGATCGTTAGTTTAGTGGGAATCAGCCTTTCCCTGGATTTGGGATCCTTGTCTCAGTCAGAATCAGCCTTTCTTGGATTTGGGATCACTGGTTCAGTGGGAATCAGCCTTTCCCTGGATTTGGGATCATTGGTTCAGTGGGAATCAGCCTTTCCCTGGATTTGGGATCATTGGCTCAGTGGGAATTAGCCTTTCCCTGGATTTGGGATCATTGTCTCAGTGAGAATCAACCTTTCCCTGGATTTGGGATCATTGGTTTAGTGGGAATCAGCCTTTCCCCGGATTTGGGATCTCCTTGGATATTCCCAGAGCAGAGCTCACGCAGGAGGGATTTTGCCATAAATCTCGGGATTTATGGAATTTATGGAATTTCATCTCTTAACTCCAGATATGGATTTTAAAAATCCCTGATTTTTCCCCATTTCCAGGTTATTTCATCCCAAATGCAACCCCTAACTCCGAACCCCACCCTGCTCCCTGCATTCCCTCTATTTTCCCTAAAAAATACGGAACTGAGTCATGGCTTTGAGGGCTGAAAATCTGGAATGTTCCACAATTCCCAAGTCCAAAGCCGGGCTGGATGGGGCTTGGAGCAACTCAGGATAGCGGGAATGTTCTGGGGGTGCCACTGGAAAACCAGGGAATGCTTTGGGGTGGAAGGAGCCTTAAAGGTGGAATTGGGAATTCTTCACCATGCCCTGGAAACGGGGATGAGGTGAGAGATCCCCATTAATTATCACCCCTAAAATCTGATTGGTAGCCTTTGGTCCTTGTGGTCCCAAATCCCAAATTTGCCATGATTTATCAGATATTTCTTCTGAGTTGTCCCATATCCCAAAACCGCCATGATTTATCCCATATTTCTTCTGAGTCATCCTATATCCCAAAACCGCCATGATTCATCCCATATTTCATCTGAGTTATCCTATATCCCAAATCTGCCATGATTTATCCCGCATTTCATCTTCTGAGTAGTCCCACATCCCAAATCCATCATGATTTATCCCATATTTTATCTTCTGACTGGTCCCATATCCCAAATCTGCCAAGATTTATCCTGTATTTCATCTGAGTGGTCCCATATCCCAAATCCACCATGATTTATCCCATATTTTATCTAACTGGTCCATATCCCAAATCCCCTTCCAGGGGCTGTGCAGGGGAGCTGGAATTTCAGTGTTAATTGGGAAAGAGCCTCGTTAACGCCACACAGAGTGGGGTCAGAGCTTATCCCAAATGGGATATCCAGGGAAAACTCAGCTTTGGGGGATTCCCTGGCTGTGATCCCAGAATTACCCCATTAACTGGTCCATCTGGGAATGGGGCAGGATCAGCCCCATGGGATGCATTAACCCCAGAGAGGTTCCTCCTGGGAATCCCGATGGGAACTGTGGGATCCAGCCCAGACCTGAGGGAGTTGTAGGATCCAAACATTTGGGATTTTCACAAACCATTCCAAACACGTGGAAGTTGTGTGATGCATCCCAAACCCATGGAATTTGCGCAATCCATCCCAAACCTGTGGAATTTGCACAATCCATTTGAAACCTTTGGGATTTGTGTGATCCACCCCAAACCTTTGGGATTTGTGTGATCCACCCCAAACCTGTGGAATTTGCACAATCCATCCCAAACCTGTGGAATTTGCACAATCCATCTGAAACCTATGGAATCTCCACAATCCAAACCTGTGGAATTTGTGTGATCCATCCCAAACCTTTGGGATTTGTGTGACTAATCCCAAACCTAGGGAATTTGCTCAATCAAAACCTTTGGGATTTATGTTATTCAAACCTATGGAATTTGTGTGATCCATCCCAAACCTTTGGGATTTTCACAATCCACCTGAAACCTTTGTGATTTGTGTGATCCATCCCAAACCTTTGGGATTTGTGTGATCCACCCCAAACCTTTGTGATTTGTGTGATCCACCCCAAACCTTTGGAATTTGCACAATCCAAACCTATGGAATTTGTGTGATCCATCCCAAACCTGTGATTCCGTGACCTGGGCAATTCCCCTTCCTTCCCTTCCCAGTCCCCAGTGTGACACCAGAGCCGGTGGTGGCAGCTCCTGTCCCCAGGGGAGGAGACCCCAACCACAACCCCAACCCCTGCCAGGGCTGTGGCCAGGGGACTCGATGACCCCAAAGGGCTCAGTGTCCCCAAAGGGCTCTTGGTGTCCCCAAAGTTCTCAGTGTCTCCAAAAGGGTCTCAGCGTCCCCAAAGCTGTTGGGGCTCAGTGTCCCCAAAGTGCTCTCAGTGTCCCTAAAGCTGTTGTGACTTGGTGTCCCCAAAGTGCTCTCAGTGACTCCAAAGGGCTGTCGGTGTCCCCAAAGCTGTTGAGGCTCAGTATCCCCAAAGGGTTTGGTGTCCCCAAAGTGCTTGGTGTCCCTAAAGGGCTCCCAGTGTCCCCAGAGTGCTCTCAGTGTCCCCAAAGCTGTTGTGACTTGGTGTCCCTAAAGTGCTCAGTGTCCCCAGAGTGCTCTCAGTGTCCCCAAAGCTCTTGTGACTTGGTGTCCCTAAAGAGTTCTCAGTGTCCACAAAGGTCTCTCAGCGTCCCCAAGGTGCTCTAAGTGTCCCCAGAGAGCTCCTGTCCCCGAAGTTCTCTCAGTGTCCATAAGACTGCTGTGACTCTCAGCGTCCCCAAAGTGCTCGGTGTCCCCAAAGGGCTCTTGGTGTTCCCAAAGTGCTTTCAGTGTCCCCAAAGGGCTCTCAGTGTCCCCAAAGAGCTCTTGGTGTTCCCGAAGTGCTCAGTGTCCCCAAAGGGCTCACTGTCTCCAAAGCTGTTGTGACCTGGTGTCCCCAAAGGGCTCAGTGTCCCCAAAGTGCTCAGTGTCCCCAAAGGGCTGTCAGTGTCCTCAAAGTGCTCAGTGTCCCCAAAGGGCTCTCAGTGTCCCCAAAGGGCTCTTGGTGTCCCCAAAGTGCTTTCAGTGTCCCAAAGTGCTCTCAGTGTCCCCAAAGCTGTTGTGACTTGGTGTCCCCAAAGGGCTCAGTGTCCCCAAAGGGCTCTCAGTGTCCCCAAAGTACTCAGTGTCCCCAAAGGGCTCTCGGTGTCCCCAAAGTTGTTGGAGCTCAGCGTCCCCGGAGTGCTCTCAGTGTCCCCAAAGCTCTTGTGACTCGGTGTCCCTAAAGAGTTCTCAGTGTCCACAAAGGTCTCTCAGCGTCCCCAAGCTGCTCTAAGTGTCCCCAGAGAGCTCCTGTCCCCGAAGTTCTCTCAGTGTCCATAAGACTGCTGTGACTCTCAGCGTCCCCAAAGTGCTCAGTGTCCCCAAAGGGCTCAGTGTCTCCAAAGCTGTTGTGACCTGGTGTCCCCAAAGGGCTCAGTGTCCCCAAAGTGCTCAGTGTCCCCAAAGGGCTCTCAGTGTCCCCAAAGTGCTCAGTGTCCCCAAAGGGCTCTTGGTGTCCCCAAAGTGCTTTCAGTGTCGCCAAAGTGCTCAGTGTCCCCAAAGGGCTCTTGGTGTCTCCAAAGTGCTTTCAGTGTCCTCAAAGGGCTCTCAGTGTCCCTAAAGCTGCTGTGGCTCTCAGTGTCCCCAAAGTGCTCAGTGTCCCCAAAGGGCTCTCAGTGTCCCCAAAGGGCTCTTGGTGTTCCC
Source organism: Arremon brunneinucha (assembly GCA_035583215.1). Classification (NCBI taxonomy): domain Eukaryota; kingdom Metazoa; phylum Chordata; class Aves; order Passeriformes; family Passerellidae; genus Arremon; species Arremon brunneinucha. Next base: position 1,561,363 of record JAWWEX010000084.1, on the reverse strand, counting down.
AAAGTGCTTTCAGTGTCCCCAAAGTGCTCTCAGTGTCCCCAAAGGTGTGGGGGTGCGGTGTCCCCAAAGGGCTCAGTGTCCCCAAAGCTTTGCCTTTGCCCAGAGCCCCTCCAAGGAAAACCCTTCAATCCCAGCCCCTGGCACTGGGCTGGATTGGGATTTTCGGGGCTGGTTTGGGCTTTTTAGGGTTGGCTTGGGTTTTTTAGGGCTAGATTAGATTTTTCAGGACTGGATTGGTTTTTTGGGGCTGGTTTGAGTTTTTTGGGGCTGGTTTGGATTTTTTAGGGGTGGATTGGGATTTTGGGGCTGGTTTGGGGTTTTTGGAGCTGATTTGTGATTTTCAGGGCTGGATTGGGATTTTTCAGGGCTGGATTGGGATTTTCAGGTCTGGTTTGAAATTTTTCAGGACTGGTTTTGGATTTTGCAGCACTAGTTTGGGTTTTTCAGTGTTGGTTTGGGATTTTTGGAGGTGGTTTGGGATTTTTAGGGCTGGATAGGGTTTTCTGGGTTGGTTCGATATTCTCAGGGCTGGTTTGGAATTTTCAGGGCTGGTTTGGATTCTGCAGGGCTGGTTTGGGGTTTTGGGGGGCTGTTTTAGGATTTTCGTGGCTGGATTGGAATTTTTAGAGCTGGTTTGAGATTTTTGGGGCCAGTTTGGGAATTTTTGGACTGGTTTGGCTTTTTCGTGGCTGGATTGGGATTTTCAGGGCTGGTTTGGGATTTTCAAGGCTGGTTTGGGGTTTTCTGGATTGGTTTGGGATTTTCAGGGCTGATTTGGATTACGCGGGGCTGGATTGATATTTTCAGGGCTGGTTTGGAATTATGCAGGGCTGGTTTAGGATTTTCATGGCTGGATTGGGATTTTTAGAGCTGGTTTGAGATTTTTGGGGCTAGTTTGGGGTTTCTTGGGCTGGTTTGGCTTTTTCGTGGTTGGATTGGGATTTTCTGGGCTGGTTTGAGCTTTTCAGGGTTGGTTTGGATTTTTTTAGGGTTGGATTGGGAATTTTGGAGCTGGTTTGGGGTTTTTCAAGGCTGGTTTGGGGTTTTTGAGCCTGGTTTTGGGTTGTCAGGACTGGATTGGGTTTTTCAAGGCTGGTTTGGGTTTTTTGAGTCTGGTTTGGGGTTTTTGAGGCTGGATTGGGTTTTTCAGGCCTGGTTTGGGATTTTCAGTGTTGGTTTGGGGTTTTCAGGGCTGCTTTGGATTCTGCAGGGCTGGTTTGGAATTTTCAGGGCTGGATTGATATTTTCAGGGCTGGTTTGGGATTTTCAGGGTTGGTTTGGATTCTGCAGGGCTGGTTTGGGATTTTCAGGACTGGATTGATATTTTCAGGGCTAGTTTGCGATTTTCGGGGTTGGTTTGGGATTCTTGGGGCCGGTTTGGGATTTTCTGGACTAGTTTGCGATTTTTGGTGCTGGTTTGGGATTTTCATGGCTCGACTGGGATTTTCAGGGCTGATTTGGGATTTTTGGGGCTAGTTTGCTGGTTTTGGGATCATTCACTGTGCCCACACTCCCCTGGCAGTGGCAGCCACCACCAGACATGGCAGCAATTAAGAACTGAGCGCCTCTCCCAGCAATCCCGGAGCTAAGGAACCACCATGGTCCAGTGCCTCAAAAATCCCCATTAGCCCACGCCACTTATGGCCATAAAATTCCTCGTTTTCTGCTTTTCATCGGCCTCACCCCGGAATCTTCGTTTTGCTTTATTTCTACATTTGCACTCCAACAATGGCAATCAGCCCGTGCCCAGAGTGTTGCAAATCAGAAATTTGTCCACATTTTTTCCACCACCTTCCCGGGCAAAGGCGCCTTTTTCCCTGGGAACGGCCGGGAGCGGGCGGGGGAAGGGGCCCGAGATTGATCGGGGCCCTTGGAAGTCGCCGGGATCGGGGCAGGGAGAGGGAGAACAGCGGGAATTCCGCCCTGGAAGGGCAGCTCGTGGTGGCAGGAGCTCCTGGGGGAAATGTGGAGGCTTCAGGGAGTTTTCCTGAATTTTTGGGGGTTTTTTTGGGGGGTTTGTTTGGGTTTGAAGTGGTCTGTACTGGTTAAAGTGGGAGAAAGAAACGCTGGGAGAAAGAACTCACTGTGGAGTGAGGAGAAGATCTGAGGAGGTTTTGTTCTGTCCCTCACAGCCTGAGAGAAGGTTTGGGGTTTTGGGGTTTTGGGTTTGGGGTTTTGGGGTTTTGGATTTGAGATTTTGGGTTTGGAATTTTGGGGTTTTGGGGTTTGGGATTTTGAGTTTGGGGTTTTGGCATTTGAGTGCTTCTTTCCCCAGATTTGGGGGAAAAATCCAGGCCTGGGCTGTCTGCAGAGCTGGGGACAGCTCCCAGTTCATGTCCCAGTGCTGTGACACCATGTGAGCTGTCCCTGTGGGGACAATTTTGGGGATCAGCCCCACAAATCTGGGCCCAGGCTCTCTGCAGAGCTCCCAGTTCATGTCCCACTGCTGTGACACCACCTGGGCAGTCCAAGTTGGGACAATTTTGGGGATCAGCCCCACAAATCAACTCCAGGCTCTCTGCAGAGCTGGGGACAGCTCTCAGTCCGTGTCCCCTCCCTGTGACACCGACTGGAACAATTTCGGGGACGCCACAAACAATTGGGACAATTTCAGGGATCAGCCCCACAAATCTGGGCCCAGGCTCTGGGCCCAGAGCTGGGGACAGCTCCCAGTTCATGTCCCAGTGCTGTGACACTGCCTGAGATGTCCAAGTTGGGACAATTTTGGGGATCAGCCCCACAAATCTGGGCCCAGGCTCTCTGCAGAGCTCCCAGTTCCTGTCCCCTCACTGTGACATCACCTGGGCTGTCCCTGTGGGGACAATTTTGGGGCCAAGATGTTCTGGGGCACCCAGAGCCCTTTCCAGGACCTCAGGGCTGAGCAGCTCATCCCAAATTCAATTCCAGCCCCACTTTCCCTGTCGGGCTCATCCCTGAGCCGGTCCCACGGGGCCATCCTGGCGTGTCCCCAAGCCAGGGCCAGCTGGAGCAGGGACAGCCACCCCCGGCGACCTCTGAGCCCAGCTCTGAGCACAGCCTCGTGCTCTGAGCTTTGTTGGAATCCAAAGAAATAGGAACAGGGAGAAGGAGAAAAAAAAAATAAATAAAAAAAGGAGATTTTTAGGATTTAGCTACGGCCTGCCCGGATTTCCCTCTCTGGCATTTGGACACTGGAGAAAGAAGTGCTGGGATTTAAAGAGGAAAATTCCCGCTGGCAGGAGCAGCCTGGTGTGGCTGCGGGGGCAGGGGTGACCTCCTAAGGGCTCATCCTGAGGGGTTTTCATTCCTAAGGGGTTTTTATTCCTAAGGGGTTTTTATTCCTGAGGGGTTTTTTCCTTAAAGGGTTTTTATTCCTAAGGGGTTTTTATCCCTTCCCTTCCCTTCCCTTCCCTTCCCTTCCCTTCCCTTCCCTTCCCTT
>JAWWEX010000084.1:1526679-1542905 GCA_035583215.1 Arremon brunneinucha | reverse complement strand
TAATATAATATAATATAATATAATATATAATGTAATGTAATATAATATAATATAATTATATATTATAATAATAGATAATACATATTATATATATTTATTTGTATAACATATAATCAATACAATATATCATATTTTGATAATATAATAATGTATGCTATTTATTTATATAATATATAAATAATAGAATTATACATAGTATATATAATATCTATTACATAATATGGATTATATTATAAAATCTGATATCTATAACACCTCCCTCTGTCCGGGCTGGATCCTGCGCCTGCCACAGGAACGAGGCCATGAATATTGAAGTGCCAGAGGGGCCTTTTATGGAGCCCACAGATGTGCCGGGACTCGGGGCCGGCCCCATCACCTCGGGCCGCTTGAAAAGGCCGAACAAAAGCCCCGAGAGAGAGGGCGAGGGGCGGAGGGGGCAGGGAGGCGAGGAGCAGGAAAAAGTTGAAAGCGAAGAAAAGAGGGCTGGAGTTGATGGATATTCCATCTGTTTGTGGCCAGGGCATTCACAAAGGACGTGGCTCCCTGTCTGCCCTCCCTCCCTCCCTCCCTCCCTCCTGGGCTGCCGCCGAACGGTCGGGATGGGTCGGGTTTGTTCCCCTCTGGAAGGAAAGGAAAGTTTTGGGTTTGTGATGGGTTTGGGGACAGGGCAGTGGGGCAGATCCTTAGGATCAGCCCCGTGGATCTCACTGTTCTCTGGGATCTCATCTGGGATCAGATCAGCCCCGTGGATCTCACTGTTCTCTGGGATCTTATCTGGGATCAGATCAGTCCCATGGATCCTGCTGTTCTCACAGGATCCTCTGGGATCACATCAGCCCCGTGGATCCCGCTGTCCCCACAGGATCCCATGTGGGATCAGATCAGCCCCAGGGATCCCATTGTTCCCACAGGATCCCATTTAGGATCAGATCAGTCCATGGATCCTGCTGTTCCCACAGGATCCCATCTGGGATCAGATCAGCCCCATGGATCCTGCTATTCCCACAGGATCTCATCTGGGATCTCATCCAGGATCAGATGCCTGTGGATCACTGTGGATCCCAAGCTGAGCCTTTAACCAAAGGAAAATTCTGTCTGGAATATTTCTATATCTTTACTGGATGTAATCTTATCTAAGCAGGTATTTTCAAGTATCAGCTTTTTCATTAAGCTTAATTAACAGAAATAAAAACTATATCTTTATAACAAAGTCACTTGAACACTAGACAAATGAAATTTGTTTTAATATTTGTGAAAAGCCGATATTATAATAACAGTGCTGGGGACAACAAAATCACAGCAGGACAATTCTGCGCCACCTTTTTGAGTTCCTTAAGGCCCTGTTTGCACCTGGATGGGGTGGGTTTGCTCCTGCCCGGGAAAGAGGAGCTGGGAAGGCAGGAGAGCTCCTATTCCAGCCTCCGGAGCTGCCGATGGCAGGCCCAGCTCAGGAGAGGATAAATCTCAATGCCCGCTGATCCCGGCTCGTTCCGTGTCCTCCTGGGGCAGGCCAAAGCTCGGGTTGTGCCCTCCCACCTCTCCTGCCCCACAGGCACAGCTTGGAATGTGGATCCAGGGATCCCTCTATGCCTGAATCCCAAAGATTCCTCCTTCCTGCCCCACAGGCGAGGCCCAGGGCAGGATCTTGGCTGTAATCATGGGATGGGCTGGGCTGGGTTGGGTTGTGTTGCATTGGGTTGGGTTGAGTTAAGTTGGGTTGGGTTGAGTTAGGTTGGGTTGGGTTGGGTTGAGTTGGGTTGGGTTGGGTTGAGTTGGGTTGTGTTGTGTTGCATTGAGTTGGGTTATGTTGAGTTGGCTCGGCTTGGGTTGAGTTGGGTTGTGTTGCACTGGGTTGGGCCACGTTGGGTTGAGTCTGGTTGAGTTGAGTTGTGTTGAGTTGGGCTGGGTTGGGTTGGGCTGGGTTAGGTTGAATTGATTTGGGTTGTGTTGAGTTGGCTTGGCTTGGCTTGGTTTGGCTTGGCTTGAGTTGGGTTGAGTTGGGTTGGGTTGGGCTGGCTTGGCCTGGCTTGACTTGGCTTGGTTTGGCTTGGCAGCAGCTTAAAATGGATCCAGCTCCATCCTCCTGTCATGGCAGTGACTCCATCCACCATCCCAGGCTGCTCCCAGCCCCACCCAGCCTGGCCTTGGACACTTCCAAGGATCCAGAGGCAGCCACAGCTTCTCTGGGTACCCTATGCCAGGGCCTCAGCACCCTCACAGCCAGGAATTCCTTCCCAATATCCCACTTAAACCCCTCTCTGGCAGGGGAATTTCCTGCAGCCAAGTGAAGCACAAGAGGTGCAGCCACAGCCCAGCCAACCCCAATCCCACTCCATCCCAAATCCCACACCATCTTCAATGCCACTTCATCCCCAATCCTGCTCTGTCCCCAATCCCACTCTGTCCCCAGTCCTGCTCCCTCCCTAATTCCATTTCATCCCAAATCCCATTCCCTCCCCAATCCCATTTTGTCCCCAATCCCACTCCCTCCCCTATCCTACTCCATCCCCAATCCCACTTTTTCTCCAATCCCAATCCCTCCTGCTTTGTCTCCAATCCCACTCTGTCCCTAGTCCTGCTCCCTCCCCAATCCCATTTCATCCCGAATCCCACTCCCTCCCCAGTCCCATTTTGCCCTCAATCCCATTTTGTCCCCAGCCCAACTTCATCCCCAGTCCCGCTCCCTCCCTAATCCCATTTTGTTCCCAATCCCATTCCCTCCCCAATCCCATTTTGTCCTCAATCCCATTTCATCCCCAATCCTGCTCCCTCCCCAATCCCGCTTTTTCCCCGATCCCACTTTCTCCCCAATCCCTCTCCCTACCCAGTCCCAATCCTGCTCCCTCCCCACCTCTCCCAGCTCGTTTTTAGGGTGGCACAGCTGGCAGGGAGAGGGAGGGGAGGGCAGGGCCGGGGCTGGCGAGCAGCCCCCGCTCCCCTCACCCCATCCCCGTAATGAATGCGCCCCCACGCCCGGCGCTGCCATCCCGCTCCCCGCACCGGCTGCGGCTCCTTGTGGAGCATCCCGGGTTCAGGCTGAGCCTAGAGGGCCTCGCTGGGGCCGGCTCCTCCTAATCCTGTTGATTAATTTAACTCCGGCTGGGCCAAGAGGAGCCCAGGAGCTGCGGCTGGAGAGGAGGGAGGCGGAGGAGACGGGAATGGGCATGGGGACACAGCCAGCGCCGACTGCAGACGGCTCTTCCTGGTCCCCTCATCCAGTTCCAGCCTTCTCCTGCTCCTTCCAAACCCCTCTTGCTCGTTGCTCCCCAAGCTGAACCGGCAGCTTTGCTCAGGAATGGAGTTTGGGGCTGTAATTCCCACATTTCCTCACGCAGGAATGAGCCCCGGGACAAGGCCAGGTTTCCCTTTGTCGTCTTTCCCTGGGTGCTCCAGAGGGGTTTATTCCCTTTCCCAGCTCTTCCTGAAGGTGCAGGACTCGGCAGTGCCCCACACAAACCCTTAGCAGATCCCTCCACGGGGCCACTGCTCCCCTTGGCTCCCAAAAATTGCCCAGACATTGGAATATCCCCCTCGGAGCAGTGGGAAGAGCTTCCCACTGCATCCCAGGATGAAGCCTCTGCCTTTTCATTCCTGAAATGACCATTTCTTTCTAAAAGCAAAGAGATTTGGGCAGTTTGAGCTTTGATTCTGAGCTGCTGAGCAGTTACTCTGAAAAAGAGATGAAAAAACAATGGAACTGTTCCTAAAAAACCCAAATACAGCGGGATGAGCATGAGTCCTGTAACCCACATGATTCTCTCCTGGATTTCCCTTCTCTTCTGGTTTTCCCTTTCCCCTTTAGTTTTCGCTTCTCTCCTGGCTTTCCCTTCTCTTCTGGTTTTCCCTTTTCTCTTTGGTTTTCTCCTTTGTTTTCCCTTTTGTCTTCAGTTTTCCCTTTTCAGATTTCCCTTTTCAGTTTTCTCTTTTCCCTTCAGTTTTCCCTTTCCCCTCAGCTTTCCCTTTTCAGTTTTCCCTTTTCCCTTCTGTTTTCCCTTTTCAGTTTTCCCTTTCCCCTCAGTTTTCCCTTTTGTTTTCCCTTTTCTCTTCAGTTTTCCCTTTTCTCTTCAGTTTCCCCTCTTCTCTTCAGTTTTCCCTTTTCTCTTCAGTTTTCCCTCTTCTCTTCAGTTTTCCCTTTTCCCTTCAGTTTTCCCTCTTCTCTTCAGTTTCCCTTTTGTTTTCCCTTTTCTCTTCAGTTTTCCCTTTTCAGTTTCCCCCTTTCCCTTGTTTTCCCTTTTCTCTTCAGTTTCCCTTCAGTTTTCCCTTTTCTCTTCAGTTTTCCCTTTTCCCTTCAGTTTTCCCTTTTCAGTTTTCCCTTTTCCCTTCAGTTTTCCCTGTTGCCTGGGAAGTTTTCCTCTCCTCTCACTCCCGGCTCTGCTTTTCCCATCAATCTTTCTCGGGATGAGCTCCCGGTGGACCCGCTGCCGGCTCAGCCCGCTGCTTCCCATCCTTCATCCTTCCCACCCAGGGAGGAGCTGCTGGAAATTTCTGCACCTTCCCCTTTGCAAGCTGAGAAAGGCTAAAACACCACCAGGGCATTCCTGAAGCAAAAATCTCTGGAAATTTGGGTGAAAAATTTGAGTGAAGAATTTGGGTGAAAAATTCGGGTGTTCCCCTGCTCCTGCTGCTGGCAGCCACTGCTCTCACAGGGATGGGTTGGGAAAAATGAAGAGTTTGAGTTTGGGGTGAATCCCCAGCTTGGAATTCTCCACAGCTTTGGAGAATCCAAAAGAGAATCTGAAAAAATTCCTTCGCCCAGGATTTTACTCCTGGGAAGCTGAGAAGCCTCAGAGAAAAGGAAAACAATTCTTATCTCATTTGCTTCTCCTCTGTTTTGCTCATGTGTGGGATGTGTTTGGAGATTGTTTACCCACAGGTGATTGTTCCATTGGATGCTGAATCCAGTGAAATATTCCTGTTTCATTGGATTCTGAATCCAACAAAATATTCCTGTTTCATTGGATTCTGCTGTGAGCTGTTTTCACTCTTTGGCCAATCAGGGCCAAACTGTGTCGAGATTCTGGGAAGAGCCACGAATTTTCATTATTATCTTTTCAGCATTCTGTAAATATCCTTTCTGTATTCCTTAGTATAGCTACTAGAGAATTCTTTAATATAATATAGTATTATAAAGTAATCAATTAGATTTCTGAGAACATGGAGTCATCAGATGCATCATTCCTGCCTTTATCAGGGCAGGAATGTTTTGTACTTTTTTGTATGTTGTATTATTTTGTATTATTTTGTATATTGTATTTGCATTCCCTGCAAATACAGTACAGGAGCTTTGGGGAGAACGTGGGAATGGATTGTCCTGGATATTGCAGCTGGTTGGGAATGGGAACGACCTGTGGGGCTGGGAGCTGAGGGAGCTGCTCGTGGGGCGTGCTGGATGTGCCGGGAGCCCATCCCAGCTGGAAAACATTCCCTGTCCTTCCCCACATCCCTGCCTGACAGCAGCAGCTGCTCGGGCTGGGAGCAGCTGTTCCCAGCCATTCCCTGGGAGTTTTCCTCGGTTCCAGCTTTGAGGTCGGGCTCTTGGAGCCGGGCACTTGGCACCGGGAGCTGTGGCTGCTGTTCCCAGCCCTTCCCAGCCCCCGGGGTCACTGGGGTGGGGGGTGGCTCCTGCTGGCTCTGGCACGGCTGGAAAATGGGGATAAGGCCTGGCAGGAGCCGTTGGGAAGCTTGGGAAGGGATGGAGAGGCTTATCTTGATCTTGGTATCGGTTATCTGGGCCCTTTTCACCCCAGAATCGGCACCACGGTGGGGACAGAGGGTGACAATCCTCTCCCAAAACCTCATGGACAAATCAGGGATCCTTTAGCAAGAGCTGGGTGGGGATAGTGGATATTTTTGCTCCTGACAAAGGAGGAAATGACAAGGAGGACTCCATCTTATCAGAAGGCTAATTAATAACTTTATTACACTATATTATTCTATATTATATTACACTATATTACATTGCATGTAAACTAAATCTGCCAAGCATTCAACTCTGCACACCTTGCTCTGAATCTCACGATTCTCAGCCGAGTCCCAACTCATACACACCTGGATTTAATTGGTCAGTGAATCAAAATATTCACACAGAATCCAATTATCAATTCCCTTCAGGTAATTGATCAATTCCCTTCAGGTAAACAATCTTCCATGATTGTGAACAAACACAGGAGCAGTAAATGAGATAAGAATTGTTTTTCCTTTCTCTGAGGTTCAGACAATGTGAAACCCAGAAATATTCTTGGGAAGAGCTGTGCCTTGCTTTTGTCTGTGAAGAGAAATGTGGCAACAATGAGGTTTCCCTTCCCAGGTGGAATTTGGCCCAGATCCTTTCCCGGGTGGTTTTTGCTGCCCCTGGGAGCTCTGGATCCCAGGAGTGGGATGGGAGGAGCGGCCAAGCTCATTCAGGATGGAGCAGCTCCACTGAGGAGCTTCAGGGAATGTGCTGGAGCTTTCCAGATGTGCCTTTGCTCCTCCAAGGCCCAGATGTGCGGGCTCCTACCTGCCCTGCATCATCTGGGGCCCAGATGTGCAGCCCTGCTGTCCTCAAGCACAGATGTTCCTTCTCCTGGAGACCCGAGACCTTCCCTGGAAGTGGCCAAATCCCAAAAATCTCATTTAGAAACAAATTCTGACGATGCGTGGGAGAACTTGGAAAATTTTTAGGATTTTTTCTTTAGGATCTTTAAAATGTGGGGCAGTTGCTGCCCCTCTGAAGCCATCAGCGCATTTCTCATTGATTTTGGAGGAAGAAATTCAGAAATGGAAGGGTTTGGATCTAAAAGCTGAACATGTTTAAGGCATTTAATGGGATGGAGGGAAAGGAGGGAAAACCTCTCCAAGGGACATTTTTTCCTCCAAAAACAACCCCTGGAGCAGAGCTCCCCTGCATCCAGCACCTTCTCCGAGGTCCCACAAGCCCCGGGACATAAGAGGAATTTTGTCAGGAATGCAGAGGCTTTTTGTGGTGATCTCAGTACAAACGAGGCGGCCCCGGGGGGATCTGAGCCTCCCAAACCCCCCAGCAGCTGTCGGGAGCCACAGCTGCAGCTCCCAGCGCTGCCAAGAAGAAAAGCAGATTTTTGGGTGATGATAATATAGGAGCCGAACAAAAAAGGGGGAAAAAAAACAGGCTGGAAAACACGGTTAGAGACTTCAGGGAACTTTATGGTCAGGCAGAGTTTATGTAAGCCCTGCTTTAATCCTAAATTAGCAAAGGTTCGCCTGGAAGAAAAAGGGACTTTGCTGTGAGCACGATTTGGTTCTGGCTCTCAGCGAGGCTGGGTGGTTCCTGTGGAAAACAACAGCCAGGCTCGGGAAGGGAAAAAAATCAATTAATGCAGTGAATCCTCTGTTTTCCTGGGAAAGAAGGAAGAGGTGGCAGGGCCAGAGCTGTCTCCAGCTCGGAGGTTTCCTGTGTCACATTGTCCTTTCTCTGCTGCCCTGGACAGGGGGCATTTTGTGGCCTGTGACGGTGTCACAGGGGTTTGAGGATGAGGGAAGAGATGAGGATCTGACTTCATGTTTCAGAAGGCTGATTTATTATTTTATGATATATATTATATTAAAACTATACTAAAAGAATAGAAGAAAGGATTTCATCAGAAGGCTGGCTAAGAATAGAAAAAGAAAGAATGATAACAAAGGTTTGTGGCTCGGCTTTCTGTCTGAGTCAGCTGACTGTGGTTGGCCATTAATTAGAAACATCTAACATGGGTTAATCAAAGATTTACCTGTTGCATTCCACAGCAGCAGATACTCAATATTTACATTTTGTTCTTGAGGCTTCTCAGCTTCTCAGGAGGAAAAATCTTAAGGAAAGGATTTTCCATATAAGATGTCTGCAACAGTGGCCTGGCTGAGACCCTGCAAAATCAACATCTGCACCCCACAGGGAACTCATAACCCCCACATGGAACCCATAACCCCCACATGGAACCCATAACCCCCACATGGAACATCTCTGGAGCTCGGGATTGCTCCAGGAGAGACAACATTGGAGTTCCAGCTCCTCCAAAAGCTGCTGAGGACCTGGGGGATACCCAGGGGGGGCTTTGTGCTGGATCTCCAGCCAAAAATGGGGCAAAACTGGGTTTATTTATTCCAGCTGGGTTCACTAGAGCTTCAGGAGCGCCTGGTGCTGGGATCAAGGCAGGGAGAAGGGAAAGGTCCAGGTGGAGGAATAAGTGACTGATTAAACACTGAGAAAGGACTGGATGGTGCCCAAATTCCGTTGGAAATTTGGGAGCTGAAGAGCTGAGTTGTCTCCTGTGGACAGCCCAACCTCCAGCAATGCCAAGCTGGAAGGGTTTTTCCCATCTGTATAACCCACAATTGTTCCTCTTTCTTTTCCTTCCTAAGTTTCAAAAACTGAAATTTTCAAGCCCGACCCTTGATAAAACACAGGAGGAAATTGGGCAGCACAGAATTTGTTGACAGCATTTCAGTTCTTGCCTTTTTCAGGGCAAAATGGGCAACTCTGAAACAGGAACTTCCAAGGAAAAGTTGAAAATTCCTTGAAGTAAACCGAACACTGACAGTTCTTTGTAACAATTTGAATCAGGGACTATGAGCTCTCGTTTTCCAGTGAGAAGTTTTGATTTCCCAAGGTTTTCTTTGCAATTTGGGGGAAAAATAAAGGTAGCAAATGCCATAAACAGCATAAAAAGAGTGAATGTTCTGTCCATGGGACAGAGAAACTGGAAATTCCTCATCCCTGGAAGTGTCCAAGGCCAGGCTGGACAGGGCTTGGAGCAACCTGGGACAATGGAAGGTGTTCCTATGGAGGGGGTGGAATGGGATGGAATTTAGGGTCCCTCCCAGCCCAAACCAGTCTGGGATTCCAGGATTGCCATGGCTGTGGGATTGAAGGATTGGGATTCCAGGATTCCCATGGCTGTGGGATTGAAAGACTGGGATTCCAGGATTCCCATGGCTGCGGGATTGAGGGACTCCTTTTCTTAGATATTGGGAAGAAATTCCTCCCTGGAATGGATTTCCTAGAGAAACTGTGGCTGCCCCAGATCCCTGGGATGGTGGGAAGTGTCCGTGCCCACGGCAGGGATGGCACAGGATGGATTTCGAGGCCTTTCCAACCCAAATTAAATTATTATTGCTGCTATTAATGAAGGAATGGGACCGGTTTGGGGCAAAGAATGATTTATTACTCAGATAAACACCATATTTTTCCCTGTGGGACTGAGACCCCTCTCCTGATATCCACTTTCTCCCTCTCCTCAGGGAACCGCCTGGACGAGGGCTCGGACGTGGAGTCGGAGCCGGACCTGCCGCTGAAGCGGAAGCAGCGCCGCAGCCGCACCACGTTCACGGCGGAGCAGCTGGAGGAGCTGGAGAAGGCCTTCGAGAGGACCCACTACCCCGACATCTACACCCGCGAGGAGCTGGCCCAGCGCACCAAGCTCACCGAGGCCCGCGTGCAGGTAAGGCCCGGCCTAACCGCGCGCGGCCCGGTCTAAGGTCTAAGACTGTGTGCTCCCCAGAGCAACCCTGTGCACTCCTGACTTAATCCTGCATATTCTGGTTTACCCTGTGCAGCCCAGCCTAATCCTGTGCACCCTAGCCTAACCCTTCACACCCCAGCCTAACCCCAAGTACTCCAGCCTAACCCTGTGTATTCCAGCGTAACCCTGTTCACCTCAGCTTAACCCCTTGCACAGCCCAGGCTATCTCCATGCATCCTGACCTAACCCCAGGCTCCTTAGCCTAACCCTGCACAGCCCGACCTAACCCCACGCTCCCAGGCCTAACCCTAGGCTCCTCTGCCTAACCCTGCACAGCCTGGCCTAACCCCACGCATCCCAGCCTAACCTCAGGCTCCCCAGCCTAACTTGTACATCCCAGGCTCTCCAGCCTAACCTCAGGCTCTCCAGCCTAACCTCAGGCTCCCCAGCCTAACCATGGGCACCCCAACCTAATCTTGCAGTCCCCAGCCTAACCCTGCTCACCCCAACCTAACCGCACTCTCCCTGGCCTAACCCCACTCTCCCTGGTCTAACCTCACTCTCCCTGGCCTAACCCTGCACAGTCCAGCCTAATCCCACTCTCCCTGGTCTAACCCCACTCTCCCTGTCCTAACCCTGCTCCACCCAGCCTAACCCTGCTCTCCCTGACCTAACCCTGCTCACCCCAGCCTAACCCTCCTCTCCCTGACCTAACCCCGCACAGCCCAGCCTAACCCTGCTCTCCCTGGCCTAACCCTGTTCACCCCAGCCTAACCCCACTCTTCCTGGCCTAATCCTGCTCAACTCACCCTAACCCTGCTCTCCCTGGCCTAACCCCGCACAGCCCAGCCTAACCACGTCTACCTGGCCTAACCCCACTCTCCCTGGTCTAACCTCGCCCTTCCTGGCCCAACCCTGTGTAGCCCAGCCTAATCCCACTCTCCCTGGTCTAACCTCGCTCTTCCTGGCCTAACCCTGTGCAGCCCAGCCTAATTCAGCTCTCCCTGGCCTTACCCTGCATAGCCCAGCCTAACCCCGCTCTTCCCACCAAGAGTGTTGCTGCTCCTTCTCTGCCTCGTCTTAACAGAGCAAAACCTTTGCTAGAACGGGGTTCAAACAATCAAATTAAAGCAGATCTGTATTGGAGGCTTCCAGCTGGGCATGGACACACCCAGTCATGGGGTTCCTGCAATTTGATAAGGGTGATTAATTAGGATTTCTGACTGGTACAATGGGGTGTTCACTTGTCCCAGGAGTTCACCCCATGTCAGCCCCAAGGGCTTCTTGGCCCTGTTTTCTTCTCAGATTTTGGTTGGAAAACAAAATGTTCTTGGAAATATGGCTCGGCAGTTTTAGGGATGCGTTAGGAGGTTAATCATTGTCCTAAAATCTTGGGGAAATGTGGGAAAACCACCAGGAGCTACGTAACTCTGGGATGGCACCCCACAGAGCTACAAATCATGGGGAAAACTATCTGTAGGCATCACCTCCCCTTGGAGAGGAGCTGGGAATGAGGCGGCTCCAAGGTGGGAGCCGAGGTCAAACCCAGCTCTGCCTCTCGGGTCCCGTCCAACTCCTGTGCGTTCCCACGGATTCAGGGAGGCCCTCTGGATTTGGCCCCTGCAGCGGTACCAGCTGCAGGGTTTGCATCCCCGTTGGGACTGGCAGCCAAAGTTTGGCATTTTCTCTTGGAGGCCATCCCTTGGAGGCCCGGTGGGGGGGTTATTCCCTGCTGGAGCAATCCCACATTTCCCAGCCTGGCCCCGCGGCGCAGATCGGATTCCGCGACGTTCGCAAGTTCCGCGTGTGAATTTTCAGACGAGTTTGGGGGATTTTTTTCTTTTTCCCCCCTCCTTGGATCTCCGGGGAGCACAACAAGGCTGGAGGGGAGGGAGAGCAGGAGAGGGGAGGAGCGGGAAGGGAGGGTTTGGAGCCGGGAATTCTGACATGGACACGATGAATGGCCCTGGTGGGAGCGGCACACAGAGCCCCTGATGTGTCCCACATAAAGGCTGGGTCAGCGGCGTGTGTGAACAGCACTGGGATTTGGGTCGGGGATAATGGGATCCCTTGGGAAGGGGGAGAGATTGGGGATCGGGGATCGGGGATTGGGGATTGGGGATTGAGGGTTTGGGACTGGGAGGGTTGCAGCAGTGAGATGGGGACTCCCGCAGTCCGTGCTCCCAGCAGGAATCCTGGGCGCTGTGGGAGCAGGGAAAGGGCTCTCCAGGCTCTCTCCTGATGGAGAAACGCTCCTGGAATGAGTTTTCCAAAGGAAAATGAACATTTCCTAAGGAAAATGAGCCTTTCCAAAGGAAAAAGGGGTTTTCCAAAGGAAAATGGGCTTTTCCAAAGAAAAATGGGCTTTTCCAATGCAAAATGAACATTTCCAAATGAAAACGGAGTTTTCCAAAGGAAAATGAATATTTCCAAAGGAAAGTGAACATTTGCAAAGGAAAATGGGGTTTTCAAAACGAAAATGGAGTTTTCCAAAGGAAAATGAGCATTTCCAAAAGAAAAGGGGGTTTTCCAAAGGAAAATGAGTTTTTCCAATGGAAAATGAACAATTCCAAAGGAAAATGAGCTTTTCCATTGGAAAATGGGCTTTTCCAATGCAAAATGAGCATTTCCAAAGGAAAATTAACATTTCCAAATCAAAATGAGCTTTTCTGAAGGAAAATGAGCTTTTCCAAAGGAAAATTGAGTTTTCCAAAGGAAAATGAGCATTTCCGAGGGAAAATGGGGTTTTCCAATGCAAAATTAATATTTCCAAATGAAAATGAGCTTTTCCAGAGGAAAATGGCCTTTTCCAAATGAAACCGGACTGGGTTTGCTTAGAGGTGTCAGGACAAGGATGTGCTCACCCAGGAACTGCTTTAGAGTTTTGGGGATTTCGCCTGTGTTGTTTTGGGGTTTTGGGTTTTCCCCTCTTGGGAATGGGGATGTCCTCCATTCCTGGTTAAGGATTTTTCCCAAAGAATTATCCAGCACTCCCAGCACTGTGGCAGGTGCTGTCACCTCCCTGCCACTTCTTCCTGGGAAATCCTGGATTTTCCTGGGGCTGTCACCTCCCTGCAACTTCCTCCTGGGAAATCCTGGATTTTCCTGGAGCCGTCATCCCTCTAGACTTGGCTGTGGGGACTGCAGAAGGAAATCCAGCACAACTTAGGTTGGTTTGACTTTGATCTTGGCCCAGGGAGTTCAGAAGTGTGGATTTGGTGGCCATGTAGGATCAGGGATGTTTGGAGCCTGGGAAAGTGGCTCATTAAGGGAATGAAGCCACCCAGGGTTGGAATGTGTGAATTCCCTCGTTTTGTTTTGCGTGTTTTTGCCCTGATTGTGTAGGTGGGCACAAGCTGTCGAGCATGGGATAGAAAATTGATGTTCCTGTGGTGAATAATGGAAAAAATGGGGTTTTGAGGGAGAGCAGAGTTTAGGGAACACTGTGGGATGGAGCATGAGGGATGCTGAGGATGAAGGGAAGAGCCCCAAATCAGAGAGAGCACAAACCTTTCCCAAGGATCTGGGAGAATGGAGGGAGGAAGGACAACCAAAAAAAAACCAACAAAAACCCATTAATTAATTTTAAAATGCCCTTTTTCCCTGTCCCAAGCTGGGATCTCCCTGGGTGAGGAGGCTCCTGCCAGGGCTGTGCAGCAGCTGCTCTCTGAGGCACATTCCTGCTGCCTTGCTCATTCCAGCAGCCTGGCACGGGCGCCTCCTTCCCACCACCTGATTTTCTGGATATCAGGGCTGATCTCCCGCCGCCTCTTGGGATCTGCAAACATCTCTCAGCCAAGATCTTGTGCAAAAAAATTTAAAATAATAGCTCCACACACAGATAAACCCACATGGGCACATCCAGCAGGGAATCTTCCCCCACCTCAGGGGCTCTTTGCTGTCTTGATGAGTTTTTAAGCCAAGGGCTGAGTTTTGGGTTAAAAATGGCTCCAGTGCAGCAGAGCCAGCTCAGAGCAGGGGGTGTTTATGAGGCATGGAGGGACAGGACAAGGGGGAATGGCTCTAAACTGAAAGAGGAGCAGTTCAGATGGGATATCTGGGAGAAATTCCTCCCTGGGAGGGTGGGCAGGCCCTGGCACAGCATTCCCAGAGCAGCTGTGGCTGCCCCTGGATCCCTGGCAGTGCCCAAGGCCAGGCTGGACAGGGCTGGGAGCAGCCTGGGACAGTGGAAGTGTCCCTGCCATGGCAGGGGTGGCACAGGAAGGGCTTTGAGGTCCCTCTAACCCAAACCACCCCGGGATTCATTCCGTTATTCATTCCATGACTCATTCCATGATTCATTCCATGATTCCATGAAGGGCCTCGCCAACGTCTGCCCATCCTCCTCATCCCTGAGCTCCACGTGTGGGGTGGGGGCAGAGGCACAGAGGGGTTTGTGACCCCAAAGAGGGACAGGAGAGCAGCTGCCCCACATCTGGTCCTTGTTCCAGTCATCCCCTGTATCACAGCTGGGACTGTGGCTTTCTTCCTGCATCAAGTTCCTTTTCCTATCCCTATTCCTGTTCCTATTCCTATTGCTATTCCTAGATCCAATTCCTGCATCCCACTCCGGTTCCTATTCCTATTCCTATTCCTATTCCTATTCCTATTCCTATTCCTATTCCTATTCCTACTCCTATTCCTACTCCTATTCCTATTCCTCTTCCTGCATTCAATACCTATTCCTATTCCTATTTCCATTCCCATTCCCATTCCCATTCCCATTCACATTCCTGTTCCTGTTCCCATTCCCATTCCCCTTCCCATTCCCGTTCCGTTCCCTGTCGGCCGCGGGGAGCCACGGGCAGTGTCCACCCGTCCCGGCAGCTCTCGGGATAACCGGAGCTGTCGGGATAGCCGGAGCTATCGGGATAACCGGAGCCCCGACGCGCTGACAGCTCCTAAACCCCCACGAGCCGGACGGGGCCGGGGCAGCCGCGGCGGCTCCGGTTTCCCGGGGGTTCCGGCCGGGTCACGGCGGGGTTTGGGTGTTTGGGTGCTCGGGACGCGCATTCCAGCCCAGCCTTCCAGGGCGATGAGTGTGAACGGGTTAATCCCGGGCTGAGCCGAGCCAGGGATGAGCCCGCGCGGATTTCCGTGCCAATTCCAGGGATTTGTCGCTGTCCTGACTCAGGGAACGTCCTGGAGGAATTCTCACCCATCTGTGAGCTTCCCTTCCCTCCCTCCCTGCCAGAAAACAACCCGCGAATGTCCCGGGCGTTAGGGAATTAACAGGAATTCTCTCCGTTCATTTAGATGGAGCTTTGATTTTGATCTTGGATGTTTTCTGGGATTTTTCACCCGTTTTTTGTGATTATCTCACGGATGATGTCGAAGTTTTGATGTGGGGGGAAAAAAAACCCAAAACTCTTAAAAGGGATTTTGTGACAACTTTGAAGTTTTCTCCCTGGCATTCCTGGTGGAGGGACTTTTTCCCAGAACAATCCATTTCCCATAAACAATGGGGAATTTGTTTGTGGGGTGGAATTCACCAGGAAAAATCCTTTTGCCAGGAGATTCTTCTGTAGGTGTAGAAACGACCTCTCCAAGCGATGTCGGTGTCACAAAAGCCACCAGGGCCAGCCCATGGGGCTGGAATTAATCCCTGTCCGGAACAATCCCAGTTGTGGTGTGGTTTTCCCAAAGCTGTTCCATTTTTAGGGTGGGTTACCAACAACCCTCGCTGCTTATTTCTGTTATTTCACTGTCAGGAAGAAATGGGAAGGAAAACAAAACTGTCCTAATTGTCCACTTCCAACTTGGAGATTTCTCCAATATTTTTCCACAAATATTCCCTGGTGCAGAGGGAATATTTCCAAATATTCTCCTTCTCCCAGTGCTGTGATTGAGCCAGAGATTGAAGGATCTGAAATTTTACACCCAAAAAATCAACCTCGATTTCTCCCTCCCAAAAAACCCCAGAGAGTGTTTTTGACTCCTCAGCATCACCTGGGATGATAAAAAGACTTGGAGCAATTCTGGGATCAGGGAGCATTCCACAGAAATGTGGATTTTTGGGGATATTTTGCTCAGGGCAGCAGCACCTCGGCCCCACAAAAGGAATTCCATGGGTGGCTTCAGCGGTGGTTAATTACAAATGTATTTATTTTTTGCTGTGAGATAGGTAAAATAGGTATAAAATTTTAAAATTAATAAATTATAAAATTATTTAATAAATTAATTTTAATTTAATAAATGAATAAATTTATTATATAGTAATTAAAAGAAAGAGCAATAAGAATTAGGATGAAATTTTTAGAGTACCTTTTTTGTTTCTTAACATTCCATTTGCATTTACATTCACCACACCGAGAAATTCCCTTTTCCATGGGAAGGAGCTGCAAGATCCAGCAGAAAATCTTTCCCCACCTGAGCTTCAGGCGAGGATGAATTGCCTGAATTTGAATTATTTTGTGAAGGACCTGGGGTGAGAGGACAGAGGAGTGGGAATGGGAATGGGAATGGGGAAAGGGAATGGGGAATGGAAATGGGGAATGGGGAATGGGAATGGGGATAGGAATGGGAATGGGGAATGGGGAATGGGGAAGGGAATGGGAATGGGAATGGGGAATGGTGAATGGGGACAGGAATGGGAAGGGGGAATGGGGATAGGAATGGGGAATGGGAAATGGGAATGGGAATGGAGAATGGGGAATGGGGAATGGGAATGGGGAATGGGGAATGGGAAATGGGAATGGGAATGGGAATGAGGAACGGGGAATGGGGAATGGGGAATGGGGAATGGTGAATGGGGACAGGAATGGGAAG